>JAHWXV010118239.1:0-20465 GCA_024586415.1 Phrixothrix hirtus
CAACTAAGCTACCGACGCCCACAGACTGACAGCAGAAAATCTCCAATATGTATATAACGTCAATTCAAGGCGTTAGATATTTTTAATAGACATTTTTATATAAGGTAATTGATGAGCCTGTGATTTTCAAGTGTCATGTAAGCACAAGATCCTGAGTTCGAGCCTCAGCCGATGCAAAAATTTTTTAATATGTATAAAAAATGCTTGTCTTCAAAAATTTACATTAAAAATAGTTATCTCAAATAGAGAAATTTAGAAAATAACTTCAAATATATATAGTTAATGTAATTTTCCATATTTTCCCGACACATTGTATAATACCAGTGTAACAAGAATTATTCACCCTGTATGCAGTGGAACTTGGGAAACTGTATAATTAAAAATTTGAAAAAAGTTACAGTTGCTTTCGCTTTGAATTTATTAGCTTTAAATCCAGAAAATATGGATACATTTATACTGGGGGCCTGAATTCGCATGTTTCAATGTCAACACCTTTAAAGACGCATTTCGCAACACCCACTTGTGATTTTTGCGGAAAAAAATTGCTTTGTATTTCAAAGAGGATCAAAAATTATTTAAGAAATAGTATTTTCTACTTGTTAGTACTGAAGTATGTCATTTACATATCGATTGTAGTGGTAGAAATTTTATTTCAATCACTAGAGATTGAAATTGGGAACTATCAATTGTTATAAATACACGTATTAAAAAATAATATGTCATCGAATATATCTGAATAAGAGTCAACGTTGCATTAAAACGTAAAATTAAATTGTAAATGCATAATTCGTATATTGCGTGCTGTTTACTCGATAGAGTTTTATTTTCAATTTATTTCAAGATTTCGTTGTAAAATAGTGTACGTAATGCGGGAAAGAAGGCATTTCAACTGCTCGAACATTATTTCAGATGGTGGAGCTATCTTGCTCGTGAGAAAAACAATCCCGCTGTTGAAATTTAATTTCTTCCACTTGTTGCATAATATACCATTATTAGATGGTATTTAAGCTATTAAACTTAATGCTTATTGCAAAGGTTATCGTTCAAAAGTGGGACTGTGGAGGGATTGTCAATCATTTTTTAAAACAAATATCTACATAGGTTGTTATTGAAATACTTCGCTTTTTAGTTTTAATACATGAACATTTTACATTTTCAATTTAAAATTACTAATTGCTTTACATATAACAATCGCTTTAGGGTTAGGTTACGCCCTAGGTCTACTTATACTTTAATCTGCCGGTGCTCCTATCGTTTAGGAATCTATGCATAATTAATGTCTCATGTAAAGCTTTGTTATTATTTAAGGCTAGTCTACTATAAATCTACTTTTGAGTTGTCTTAACCAAATGTAGATGGACTAGTATCGCTGGATATGGTTTAATTTAAATAAATTGAGTACGGACATTTTGTAATAAATGTACCTAAAATTTTCTATTTTGGCTATTATATAAAGGTATATAATGTACGCGTACATTAAATTTTCTCTAATTAGTCCTTCCTGTTCTTCAATATATAGTTAAATTTACCTTGCAGATATTTTTCATAGACACCATATTGTTAATACAATATTAATCAGAGCAATTATCCAGTAGATAAAGTTAACTGGATTCTGAAAAATTGGCTCTTAGTAGTTTAAAATCATCTTATAAAAGAATTAATGAAACTAATATTTTTGAATTTCAACTCTATTCATTTAATATATCCCACCAACTTCTATCTAAAACTATAATTAAATCTTTGAAATTGTAAATAGCTGTCATCACTATTACCAACGTATACTTTTTATGGGTTTCCACGTAAATTGCGCTTCAATAAGAAAAGAGAATAAATCATATAAGTATAAACTGAAAATTTTCTGAACAGACAATATAATAATAAAATGTTCTAGCTGCTATTATAATATAATTAAAAAATCTTTATAATGTATCTCTATTTACAAAATAAACTTCAACGACTCCGCTATAATTTCATGGTAAAATATTCCTTAACATTGTTGAGGCAAGTCCTTTAACCATTATTTCAAATTTATGAAGATAAATGTTATTCTTCTATAAATTAATTACTCAGCTAACTTCGCTCTGGAAAATAATTTTGTAAATAAAAATTAATTAATGGATCTCAAAATACTCTAAAACGAAATCTGTGGTTGTATTAAATATTACGGAATTCTATATTCCTAGATTTTAGAATATTACTAATAAGCACAGGCTTTCATTGCAATTCATGTGTTTACATTACCGACCACAGAAAATAACATAACCGCATTATTTACAAGCCATAGAATTATCTTTATTCTTAATTTTTTAATTCATATTTAATGGCAGAGGTTTTCTTATACCTCTTGCCAATCTATTTATTTCCATTTATTTTATCTTATCCATTTAAGCAAATTATTTAATTATTTAAAACAAACTGACCGTTGGCCAAAAGGATTCCCGTAAAATGATTAAGATTATGTTAAAAACACATATGTAGGACAAATAATCCGAATAAAGCCTTTATTTAAATTGTATAATTTTCGAAATATCCGCAATTAAAGTTTTAAGTTCAGCCAAGCATGTTAGTACATACATCTATTTGACGATTATAATCTTCGTTAGATTGATGGTATGCACTGCAGTTAGTTAACGGCGCATACCAATTGTTAATCCCAACCGTTATGTCATATAAATGTCGGTCAACCTTTATCACAAATTTAATAAGGAATTTTGTTTAATATTTTGTGTTTCTACAGTTTTATAGGCAAAAATTGAATCATGTTTTCGAAACGCAATAAAATGTGCACAATAATTTTTTTACAGAAATTAAAATCTGTTTACAGTCATAGTCCTGCGGGGGTTTAGTACGGGTAAAAATATATTTCCAGAAGATGAACTAATCGTCGGATTTTAATTTGTTTAACGTATAGAAATAAAATTATTTCGTAAAGGTAAAGTGAATTAAACAAATATTCTGCTTATTATTTGCGATATTTCTGAGAAACAACATTATCCATACCGTTTTCCAGGTCTTTTGCACACACGTCCTGGTCGATATTCTATTAATCGTAGATTGAATCTTAATTCAATACAAAATGCAAATTCTGTTACTGGTAACGTGATAGTTTGGGTTCGTAGCAGGTTTCTAAGATGGTACATTACAAGTCTTTAACCTTCGGCGAACTATTCCAGAAAAGATAATAAGCCCAGTTGCACTTCCTAGTCGCTGTGATACAACCGCTAGAGTTATACGATGCTCTTGTAAGCCATTTATAGACAAAGCAATTTTTTCGCTTTATCATACATTGATTTCGATTAGTACCTGACCATGTATTGTAAGAACACATTGCATCAAACGGCCCGAAACCATTACCAGCAGTGCTATTAGCTAAAATGGGGAATTTGCAATATAGGTCTTACTACTGTCGCCATCACGAAGAGCAATTGCTTTTGCTGCCTTTTCAGTTTTCGTTAGTACGTTAATTTGGTTTAACCACTTTAATCCTGCGACAAAACTTAAACTTGCAGTAATTACAGTAATGATGGTACTTAAATTCATAACTCTCTTGATATTTAACCGAGAAAATTTAAAAATATTAGTCACATATTAAAACACATAGAAAAGTAATTTTAAAACGCATAAATTGGAAAAATTTTACCTTAATTGTAAAAAATATTCAATAAAAAATGTCCATTTGTTTCATACTTAAACCACAGTACAATTCGCCTTTTACTGGTGCTGAATTCATGGACATTTAAGTGTTCGTTTTTTTGTCTAAGCGTTTATCATTGTTTTATTGTATACGTGTCACAGTCTTTTAAAGTTATGTAATATCAATAACTGCTTTCTCAAGACTATTTATAAGTTTGTTAAAAAGAGATGTCTAATTCATGACGAATTTTGGAAGTAAATCATCGATAAGGGGTTCTTGGTCATCCTCGTGGAATCCTGTGTCGAACAATTTATAGTTGTTTTGCCGAACGCAAATGTGGCTTTTCAAATATGAAAACGTGTCACAGAGAGGGAAAAATGCTTACATAGTTTAAGGGGAAATTCTAAATGCCCAGTTTTCATTAGACCCTTTTAAAAAATTAAAAGAATCTGGAATTGAGATCTTCGAAGTGTGGGTAAATATTTTTAATGAACGCTAAAAGGAAAAATTACCAAATATAAAAAATAAAAAGATGTAAAGACGATTAACAGAATATTTAGTTAAACTTTAAGATTAGTAACATATGTTAGCAAGGAACTCCAAAGTATTTCAATTCTTAAACTGTACGATGTCCAATTTTCGGTGGTATTTTCGGCATTTGCTTGATAATGTTCCACTAGCCTTTTTGCACTACATGTATTTCCAGCAAGATGGTGCACCACTCCAGAATTTCTACAACGTAATACAATATTTAAATAGCGTCTTTGTACATTGTAGTTAGGTACTCATGGACCTATTCAATGGTCAGCAAGATTCCTTGATACACCAATTTTGGATTTCCTTTTGTGATATTTTATAAGAAATAGAATATATAAAACTAGACATGCAAATATAGAAAGCTTAACTAATGTTAGTTATGCAACAATTCAAGAACTGAAATTGGGCCTTTCCAGTTGCCATGCCGAGCACGCCTCTAAGGCGTGTTAATCAAAGGCTACTTCAATGCCATTGCATGATGTTAGCTTGTACAAAAAACAGTTGATTTTAAGCAGGCACGTGTAACACATATTAAAGATAGTGCATATATGCGCAGTTTCTGAGTGTTTACTTTTTTTATTGTTATTTCAAAGTTCTCTATTGCAATGGATATTAATAATATACCAGGACCTTCTGGTGTTAAAAAACGAAAAACTATGTCTCACAGAAATACAAGACGCTTAACTACTGAGCAAGTGGATGTGTTTTTAAATCAATCAGACGATAGTTCTGAAGAATTTTTTTTAGCGGAGACGAATCTACAATGGACGAGAGCGAGGAAGATAGCGTTGATGAAAATGGCGAAAACATTGAAGGTGATGAACGAAATGCAATTTTACTTGAATCTATCGATCAAAATCTAACTAATAGCATCAATAATACTGTTGTTTGTATTGAACCTCCATTAATCAATCGCCATTGGCTGGTATTTTCAGAAGTAGCTGGATTAAATCAACTGCCACAGGGAAACTCACCAGTTGACTATTTTAATTTACTTGTGGAAAATAGGTTTTATGATTTGATTGTGGAACAAAGTAATTGTTACGCTGAAGAAGCGTTTTTTTTCTAACAGTTCTAGAGAAGCAGCAAGAGTAATTGATTGGAAACCTCTCACGAAGGATGAACTACGGGTATTTCTCGTTTTAGTTCTGCACACAGGAACTATAAAAGTCAATAGACTTCAAGACTATTGGAGAAATCACAGACTTTTGGCTTGTCTTGCTTCTCAAATTATATGAGGAGAAACCGCTTCTTACTCATACTAAGGTGCCTACATTTTGCTACAAACGCGGTTGCAGGAAAGATTCCAGATGATAGCCTTTATAAAATACAGCCAATGATAGACTATTTTAATAGAGTAATGTTACAGGTAAGCAAACTATCTCAACAACAGCTTTCATATAAATAAGAACAAACATCTGCTTTGTAGGTTTACTATCCTGGAAAAGAATTGTCCTTGGACGAATCGATGATTTTTTGGAGAGGGCGTCTAAGCTTTAGACATTACTTGCCTGGAAAACGTCACAAATATGGCATCAAATGCTACGTGTTGGCAGAACTTAATGGCCTTGCTTTGAAGCTAATGATATATACTGGTGCCCAAGATATAACAAAGGGCTTTGGCCATTCTTCTTCAGTTGTTTTACATTTAATGCAGGAGAAATTGGGTAAGGGTCACTCCTTACTTACGGGCAATTTTTATAATAGCCATTGTCTCTCGGTAGATTTATTAAAACGTAAAACATACACTATACGAACTATTAGAGCCAATCGTAAAGGCAATTGTCAGGAAATAATAAAAACGAAAATACGAAAAGGTAAAGTTATTGAAAGGCGTGACGAAGTAAATGGTGTAATAATGTGCAAATGCCATGAAAAATGTGATGTGACATTCATCAGTACTGAGTATGACTCGACACTTATGGAAGAGAGGAGTAAGCGTAATCAGGTTAGATTAAAACCTCAAGCAATTTCGGAATATAATAAATTTATGTCGGGAGTTGATCGTAAAAATCAAATACTTGCATGTAATGCAAGCGATTGAAAAACTTTGAGATGGCACAAAAAAGCTTTTATACACATACTACGAACTCTTGTCGTAATTGCATGGTGCCTTTATAATAAATACTCAAGAAGCAAAATGCCATTTTATGATTTTCTTTTAGTATTTATAGAAAATTTAATTCCAAAAATAGAAACTCCAAAATTCGAAAAGCTGAGTACTGTACATCTTCTCCTCTCTTTTACCAAAAAAGGACATAGTTCAACGTAAGGATTGCAGGATCTGCAAAAGTAACCAGAAGATTCGTAAGTTAACTATATATTGTTGTAGACTTTGCCCTGGTGAGCCAGAATTATCCTTGGAACCTTGTTTTCAAATTTTCATAAGTACTAACATTTTTTTATAAATTTGTTTTCATGTTTTATTAGTTACTTTTTCTGTGGAAGAAGCTTGTTTGTATGCTAATTTTACATTTTTTTTTAAAATAAAGTGCTAAATTCTTTTTGGTTATGATTCTTGAAGTAGAAGAACACCCGAGAGGCGTATCCGGCCTCTGAGGAAAAAATTATGGCAACATGCCGACCACGCCTCTCGGGAGATCAAGTGAAATTCAAAGTGATTTAGGTTTATTTCAATCTAATATAATATTTTGAGCAATTTTAATAAAAATCAACTTAGATAAAAAACTTAATCGGCATTTAGGTCATATCAAAAAATATTAACCGGCGGTCAACGTGTTAAGATGATATTATTGTACCTTTGTATAAAGAAACATTTCAGTTTGTGCCTGAGCATATTCACGCATCCGCCCAAGCGCCGCGCACATACATACACACACACATACACCAATGCGCGCACGCACGTACGCACGCACGCGCGCGCACGCACGCATGCATGCACGGACGCCCGCACGCCCGCACGCCCGCACGCACGAACGCACGTACGCACGCACGCACGCACGCACGCACGCACAAAAGTACGCAAACAAGTATCCATACATAGACCAATTACTAACACATTTTGCGGACTTCGAGAACTTATTTTTCCCGTTAAAAAACTGACATAAATTTTGACCGTATGCTGAATATTACTTTTATGTTTCATATAGGGTTAGAGAAAGGAAAAATTACAATAAGGGTTTGATTATCTGTCGTAGTATAATTATCACCTCAAATCCTTATATCTGTGGGTAACTTTCTCTTTTCAATTAATTACAATTTATAAATATTTGACAAAATAATGGCAGAGCCATCTATAGTTTATATTAGGAATTGTTTTAATACAAAAATATAAAGAAGAAGATTCCTCTTAAAAAAGCCACGAATTTTAAAAATAAATTCGGCACAAGTGAAAAGCCGTCGAACTGTAATATGAACAATTCTAAGGCTTCTCTTCACCAAAACATATTGTCATTTACATTACACATGTTTTATGTGTTTAAGAGAAAGTTTTGCATTTTCAATAAGCGTGTCCAGCCACCCAGCATTGATGAGCCCCACTAGGGCGAAACCATTGATCTGCTGGTGCTGTGTCACGCTGTTTGGGAATGTAAACTTTGATAATATTACCTATTTATTTAGGTTAAATATGTTTTGGTGATGAGAAGCCTTAGAATTGTTCATATTACAGTTCGACGGCTTTTCAGTTGTACCGAATTTATTTTTAAAATTCATGCCTTTTTAGAAGGAATCTTCTTCTTTATATTTTTGTATTATAAATATTTGTTTAAATTCTAGCATATTGATTATCGTAACAAATGTAGTTTAATCATTTATAGGCTATTAAAATTAAATCGTAAACACAAATGTCTCTTAAATTAGACTTTAGGTTTTGTGGCGGTTGTTGTTTTAAAAACAGTAATGCCTAGTTATAGCCCTTCTATTACATTAATTCTCGAATTAGTTTTAATTTGTGGCCGAGTATTTTTAACGATTCACATAATGTAGGGTGCTACTGTTAAAATATTGGAATGTATTTAATCACGGCACTTCCTAAGGTATGTGATCTAGAATTTAAATTCTCTAGAGACGTTATTTTAATGAAAATCTTTTGAAGTGTTTAAAATTTTAAAATATTAATTTAGCATGTAACATTCTGTTTGCAGCCATTGTACATAGTTGTTTAGATACCCGCAACCTAAAAGTTTGAGAACAAATTTTGAATAAATTGGTTTACCGTTTAAACAAAAATATTGATTCTTGTTATAAGCTATTCATATATCTTAGTTAGAGACACCTTTGCATTTGATGTAAGTAAACAACCTAAACTAACACAAAACTGTAGATTTAGGTCGTTTGTCAAGTCTATTCTTAGAAAAGGATGAATCGTAATCAGTGTTTAATTAAATGGATGGGTTACTATAAAACAGAACGGTGTTCTATTGATTGCATTTCTCCTAAAAAATAACCTGACAAGTGATTAGGGAATGTCAGTCTGTTAGAAGATAGAATTCAATTTTAATTCTTTAATTTCTTTAAATTGCAAATTTCAAACATTTATATGTTCATATAACTTTATATAACACTTGTACACGTAATCATCTTACACTACCTTCTAAGTAAAACCCAACTATAATATATACTATAGAGATCGCGTGGGCAGCAATTTACACAAGTTGAAGGAAAACATAAGAGTAAGAACATTACATTATGTTGAGAAATAATTGTACTTCACTTAAAACAGCTAGCATGGGAAAGGTTATATCCCCTTTTGCGTGAATTCATTGGGTAGTTGTAGGTGTCAGAGACAGATGACTATGAACCCGTCTGACGTGGTTGGAGAGAAGCTAACGTGCGTATCCTACCCATAAGGCTGAATTAGAGGGTGAGGGTCAGTGATGAATTGGTACGGTGCTTAGAACTAAGGTCACAGAATTGCTGTGTCGTCACTAGCAGAAAGATTTTTATAAAGGAGATTTAGAATCAGAAACATAAAAATCTACTTAACCTTTTGCACTCCTCTTTTACTATTCTATAAACTGTCTTGAAATTCATTAACTGAAAATGGACTCTATAATTAAATTGAGCGTAATATTTCCAAATATTAAGGTTGTCCTTCAAATTACATATAGTAAGAGGAAACGTATCAATGTATTATAATGTATCAATGTATTTACAGCGTCTGTTGCACCAAGGTTACTTTGTTTCTTATATAAAACAGTGCTGCAAAAATTAGGCAATAATATTAAAGGGACTTAGAAACGCTGACTTGAATTGAGATAAAATTAAATATAAAGAACATATAAAAGTTATAAACACGTTATCAAATATTTCTTAATAATATCTATTACTAGTTTCGAATGTTTTTAACAATTCATCATCCAATAGAATTGTAACGGTTGAGAAAAAAGGAAAGTCGAATTTAACTGACACATTTGCAGTAAAAATAATTTCTTTGTTCCATTAAAAAGAGTATGCACATATTTAAGGATATTAATTTTAGCTTTTAACCTTTATACTCTTACAACCATTAATAATTTAAATCCGGCATCTTTGACTAAATGGTTGATATTTTTTCCTCGACGCACAAAGTACTTAAGTTTAAATCCAGTTAAAGTCGGCAGATTTTCAGTGGGGAAAATTTAAAAAGAATTATTTTTTTAGCAATGTGTCAACGCGATGTTTAATAATTTAAAAATTCTTGCTAGGGGACGCAATCTCTTAGGCTTAACTAAATTCTAGTTACTTGTAGTGAATGTGAGAGAAGACGATTATCTGCCTCATAGGGATATTGAAAATCAAACAGCTCGCCAACATTTAAACTTGTTATGACTTTGAACGATTGTTTGAGGAAGTTCCAAATCACACCGAACTGATTCCAGATATATTTTGAAAATCATTTTTGGGGATAGGTTTAGCATCTTCTAATAGGGATTTCTTAAGATTTCTATTGAAAAAAATTGGGGGGAATATAAAGGTCTGTATAGACTGCAAGGTTATGTTTGGAGCTTCCTGTAGTCCATTTTTACTAAATGATATAGTACAACGTCACCTACAAATATTTCTTGACAATAGTAGAAAGGGCATCAATTCTTTTACGAATTATAAAGTTGAGAAACCTAGAGACATTTTCTCTGTGAATAATTGTATCACAACTATTGATAATCAGTTTGATGTAGAGAGACTTGTAGTAGAAACTAAGGAAGTTTTAATTTGAGGAGATAGAATAAAGTTTGGCTAATGAAGATAAATTAATTAATTTACTTGGTATGATTCGGAGTAAAGAACATGATACTATAGCAATTTCTCTTGGGGGTTCAAAAAATGTTATTCTTGAAAAGGTTACTGAAAGAATTTTTGTCGATTGCTCAGTGAGTTTTTGATACTTTACGCTTTACTAGTTCAGTGTATTTATATCCTAAATTATTTTTGCGCAGTCTATGGAGAAAATACGGCGAATTATGGAATTAACGGTGATGTGAAGAGTAAATTCATTCAGTGGGTTAGAAATCTCAGTTGCTGCTTCAAAATAAGTATTCTGAGATATTTTGCTGATAATTTGTATACATACTGTTATCATATGCCATAGCTTAATCGTTGGGAGCACAAATGGATGTGATACGCAATATACAAATTTTAAAACGCCTCATGCTAATAATGATAATATTAAAACTCGTAGTGATCGATATTGTTTATAATAATTTCATTTTACTTGCAACTTTATCTTGATTTTTACTTTCTGTTACCCTATATAAAATACTGGTGAAAGAAGGCGTTGTTTTAGTTAAAAAATTTCGATGTCCAAATTTTAGTGGAAATATACGTTTTCGGTTCCATGTTTTTAGAAATTCGTCTGTGTGAATGTCTATGTGTGAAAGGAATACTTTGAAAAGTAAGTCCGAAATAAGCAAAATTTTATATTTAGGATTATAGTCAACATCGTACTCGTCTACAATAGTTTGATTAATATCGGATAACCGATAGTGCCAAAATCTAATGTAACGACTTTTTCATATTTTTGGTCATTTAATGGCCCTTTCATATAATCTAACGGCTTCTCGAAACTTTCCGTAAATCGAGTTATCTGAAGCACTTCTACAGTTAACTGTGAGCAAAATAACTACAAAATTAAAAGTCCTAGCTAAATGAAAATATATATTTAAGATCATAACTACCTCTCTATGCAAAATCAAAAATTTGGTTAAAATTGAATAACTGGAAGTTCACTTTATTTTTGTCATTTTCAGATATTTACTGAATTTTCCAAATATTTAGTTTTTAACTTTTTTCTTGAAAACGGTTCTAACGATTTTTCTAAACTTCACATTTTTTACGCCTACGATACTACACGAACTAATCGGTTTTTCTGAGAAAATTCGTTGAAGCGAGTTATCGAAGGAAATCTCTGGAGAGAAGCGGTGTTTTGCGTGTCGAGTAATTTAGATAGCTGACATTGCAATTAGTGTTCCCAAAATAAACGTAAATAATATTTTAGTAATTTGTGGATATTAATTGCATATATATATAATATGTAAGAGAAGATCATGGGCTGTCTCACGCCAGATTTTTTTATTATTAAAGTTGTAGGGCTAGAGAACGTTCCATTTTATATCAAATATTAGTTAAATTCTAGTAAGTTGAATTGTTATCACCTATATTATGTGCTGTGATAGTAGAATGTTTGAAATAAATATAAAAAAACTAATGTTTTAGTAGAATTTTAATAATTATTGACAACTTTCTTTAATTATTTAATATATCCAAATCTTAATAAGAAAACTGGAAGACTTCAATGTTTTTCAAGCTTCTATAGACAATAGAGTTATTAAAATAATTTGGTAATGTTATTTATTAGAAGGCATCAGTCAAATAAGTAGATAAAACGTAATATAAAGTGCATTAAAGTGTATCTCTTCTTTTATGTCTGAGGTTAATATTTTAAAAAACACAGAGCAATAACAATTTTCAAGTACATTTCATTTTTTTCGCAATTTATTGGCGATGCTAAAGTACGTTTTTCTGATACTTTTCTCTTTTAGCAAGAGTACCTAATCTGCACCGTATTTTTCAATGTCGTGTAAAATAGTATTGTTAGGAGTGTTAAAGCAAGAATCATGTCAGCGTTGCTTTTACTTTTTCTCTTTAGGTTACAAAATTAAAATGGTAATTATTGATTACAATTTTATATGCAGTTATACACATATAATTAAGAAAACATAGTGTTTGTTAATAGATGTGATAAATAAAGCTTTTCCGCATACGTATGCAACAAGTTAAGAAAAACGCGATAACAGGTTTATTAAATTGTTTAGATAACCCGACTTTATATTATAGTTGTTGCATTGATACTGAGTACTTATGTATATGCGAGCAACATATCATAAAACAATTTAAAGACATTTTCTTCCAAGCTGCTTATTAAACAATACACACTACGGTACTGAAGTTGTTATTCAGGAAATAATTATGCGAAGTGTTATTTTGTTTTTGAGGATTTGCAGGACGCAAACTTGTCAACTTAAAACTGAGATAATATAATCAAAAGTGTTAAACGCATTGAAACAGAATACTAGGTGATAAATAAGCTATCCCATCAATAACGAAATAGGACACACTCATTTCCATCATATACAATGACGCAGATAAGGTGTTGTTAAGATATTAATAAGTGAAACGTTGTCACATGGAGTTTCAATTATTTCAAATAAATACGTGGGTGTTTCAATAAGTCAGGTAAAAGTAAAACAAGTAGTTTTTTTGGCATAAAAGAATTTAGAGTTCAACTCAGTCCTCCTACGGCTCAATACACTTTTTCCAATGATATTCAAGACGTCTAGCGCCTGCAGTAAAGTAAAATTTGTCAAATTCAGCCAAAAGTAGTCTAGTTTGGCAATCACTTCTTGATTGTATGAAAATTTCCTTCCGGCGAGTCAAGTTTTCATGTTCAGGAATAAGAAATAATCTGAAGAAACCAAGTCGGATGAATATAGTGAATATGGAAACATTTCGAAATACAGTTTATGTATTTTTGCAATTGAAACAGCTGAAGAATGTGCTGGTCAAACTTTTTTTCTTTGTCAAATGTGGCTGATTTTCTTTTATTTTGCATTCAACTGCTTCAGCAACGTTGAGCTTTGCTCCCCTGTTATTTCTCTATCTTATTCAGCAAATATCCCAATAAAGAATTAAAATAACTTTATCGGTCGATGGCATCACTTTTGCCTTCTCTGCTGCACTTGAATAAACTTCTACCCATTTTCTCGACTGATTTTTGATGTCTGGAGTATAGTGGTAGATACAAGTATCATACACGCAAATATTTATATGTATTATGCTTAAACAGTTTTAAATAATACTCTGAAGTGGTGGAACGACTACGTTTTTGGTACACTATTAGCAAACCGGCATCCATCCTGTAAAAATCTTTTTCATATAAAAGTCATCATGCAAAATTAGAACCACTGTACTAATCAACAAAGGTAAGGCCTCCGCAATCTCCTGCATCTTTACCTGACGGCATGCCAACACAATAGCATGTTATGTTGTTACTATTTCTAATGTATGAGAATCTTTTGACTTGCTAAACTGCTCAGCATCGCGAACTCTCGTATGATCAAAACGAAAATCATTAAACCACTTATAGATCATTTGAATTGATGGAGCAGAGTGCGAATCGTTGTTTATCAAAGTATCTTAAAGGTAATATGGGGTCCCTAATGACGGATTTTCCATGTACTAACACTCTATATACTATTGCTGGTATGAGATACCATACTCTTTAAAATATAAATTTTCAATTTCCAAATGAAGGTCTTCACATTTGATTTCATTAAGTTGATATCTGCAAGATAATAAAATTAAAGCAAGTCAAAACGTTCTGACTAAATTTTTGTCAAGATTTGTAATATAAGCGAACAAACTTGGATTAGTAAATGCCGACGTGCAATGTTGTCGTCGTTTGCGCCGCCAAGCCCGTTAGGTTTAGTCAGAAGCGGTGTTGTACTATTCGCTTTCTTGTATTCAGCAGTTGTTTTTTCAGCTACTTTCATTTGTCACTAACATATGTTATATCAGTAGCTCATGTGCAGGAAACATTCGAAAAATACGGATCCACGAATGCAGTGGGCTTATACCATTGTTGAACTTATCACAAATAATCCAATTACGTAAGATTCAAGAATAGAAAAATTAGATAAATTCACGCTTATTTAATTTTTCTTAGCTTAGCTTAAATAGTATACAACGTTATTTTAAATCTAAACCAAACAGTTTACTAAGTAATAAAAATAATATATTGGGAAATAATAAAGCTTAAGCAAGTGTAAAAGTTACATCCGCGAAACAAGTATAAACATCTCAAATTTAGTGAAATAAACTAAAACTCCTACGTTCCATAACGAATTCGTGTCAATGAAGGAGTAATTTAAGAAGAGTTTTAAAATAATAAAAATAAAAAAACCTGTAAAACTAAATTACCCGTAACTCAAGGCATTGTTCGAAAAACTACATTGGGTTACGATATATTTCGCAACATATATATATATATATATATATATATATTTACTGTTATTTTTATTTATTTATTGAAATAGAATTGTCAATATACAAATTAAATAAAATTAATAACGAATTTATATTCAATCTTTCAGGTATAAATAGCAAAAGCTTAAAATTACTGTACTGCAAAAAGTGTTTTTGATCCCTAATATCAAATCCTTTAAAATTACACTGGTTACCCAAAACTACAGTCAGTTCACGTTTTAATTGAAGTAAATTAATTAATCTTTTTAATAGTAATTACTCTAAAAGATTAGGCGTGGGTTGAAAAATTTTGAATTTTAGATTTTAGATTTCACACACGGGAGATGCTTGATTCGATTTAGTACCTGAAGGGACATTTATGGTCTTTCCCCATATTAATATCATAAAAAGCATATATTTAATTAAAAGAACTTTATTACCAGGTAACATCTTTGACATAGTTACACTATTCCTTCACGTCGGCCGTCACAAAGTCGCAACCACAAGCAGACACAATTATAAAGACTGTTCACTAACAACCGATACACCACTTCAACGACGCTTCTTAGCATGCTGACGTAGAATCCATGTGCACAACTCCATGTAGCGGTATTTAACAGCAGATAGTTATTTGCGCGCGTGATTCGAATTTCGGGAACTTTTGAGTAGCGCCATGTATGTATATAACGTTTTTTGCTAAAGTCTGTTCTGAGTGTGGTTTCTTTGGGTTATAAAGGGATTCAGTTCTATTATGCAGAAGAAGTGGTAATCTAAGTCATGCTAGGCTGATATTTATACCTTACTATCGTTTTTTGGATGACCAGTCAAATTAAGAGAGCCAAGTTTAATTTGTTCCAATAAAGCAAAGCTTAAAAACTTCGTGGAACAGTAAAGTTGATTATATGTGTAGGTAAATTTCGAATACAAAATATAGGGTGTCTAAGAATTTATTAAATATTTTAAATTTTAATTAGACGCCTCGGAAATGGAGAAGGAGTGGATAAATCTAAACAAGCAGGATTGTTATTTGGAAATTCAGTTGGCATTCCGAACTTTGGCAACAAACAATATGCTTTTATGCTTGCAGTTGTTATCATAACAACTAGGATTTAGTTGTTGCATGCTGTCTTCATATGTGTTATATAACCAAGGCACCGACTAATATTGATATTTTGCATTGGGATAGGATATTGGGAGCAACAGGCTTTATTGCAGATACGAAGAAGATTGATACTACAAGGCCATTATAAAGCAATAAAAATGCGCACCTTTCTCGAAAATCGGAAAAACAACGTTCACAATACAGCGTTTGTGAGAGAACTACACCTGCGCATATTATCGGTGCACAAAATCATTAAAAAATATTTGCATTTGAAAGCGTATAAGTTTCAATTAATACAAGCTCCGAAACAAGGTCTTTTAGATAGGAGTTATTTTTTATTTTATTAGCGTTTATCTCCACATTTAGATTTTGGTAAGTTTTAAAAGTCAATTTTGTGAAGGTAATGGTGACAAACTTTGAGCATGCTAATGAAATTTGTTAGCAATGAGGCTTATTTGTACCTGAATAGGTATATAAACAAGCAAAATTGTTATTTTGGTGGAGAAAGAAATCCTAGTAAGAACATTGCATTTCCTAAAAGTGACTATGGTTTATAACGTCCTTAAAAACCATACTTGGCTCATATTTACTTGATGATACGAGATGCGGGTATATAAAAATAAAGTGTAAGCAATATAACGCAATGATTAATGCATATTAGCACTCGAACTATGTTAGCGACTATAATACACTGTTGAGTCATGCTTTTAACATGACAAGAGTAGTATGTCATACAAAAAATGACTAAATTGCAGCACTTCAAAAACTGTTACCTGAAAAATTGATTTTTGAGGGGAGTAACAATAACTGTCCTCTTAAAAGCCTAGATTTGTCGCTGCCGCGGTTTTCCTGTTGAGATGTTTTAAAAATAGGGTACACGAGGTACGATAATTAAGTAATGAGACTGATTTTTTTGCTATATGTAGCAACCCGGCAGCTTTCGCGGGCACTCCACCTTTGACCTTGATCTCTACGCTACTTCTAGTCCAAGCGGCACATTGATGCGGCCACTTAGTTGTGAGCTGTGCTGTAATAAAAGAATAGGTGTTTTTGTCTCCCGTTACAGAAATGTAATCGCGAAATATTGCGCAACGGTATGCCATTTCTTTTTGTGTTTAATTGGGTGAGAGTATGAAGACAACTTACAGTAATCCTCAGAAGGCTTTGGTTGGCTTTCGTTGGCATAAAATGTTTTGTGAAGGCAGAACGAATGTTGAAGATGAAGACCGCAGTGGACGATCATCAACCGCACGGGCTGATGTCAACATGGACAAGCTGCATGAAATCGTTCGTAATGGTGTTCGGAAGGATGACCATACCAAAAAAGCTTGCATATCAAAATCAAAAGTGAAATTCATGGTTGTGTGCTTTTTCAATTTTAATGGCATTGTTTATAAAGAGTGGGTGCCTCCTGGCCAAAAAATTAACCAATATTTCTACAAAGAAATTGTAGAAAGACTTCGAAAACGAGTTCTCCGTGTCCGTGCAAACATTGCTGATAATTGGATTTTTCATCACGATAATGCCCCATCCCATACTGCACTGTCTATACAGCAATTTTTAACCTCAAAACGCATTTCAGTACTACCACAGCCACCTTATTCATTCAACATCGCTCCGTGCGACTTTTTCTATTTCCAATATTCAAAATGGCGGTCAAGGGACACCATTTTCAAATAACAGAAGATGTCCAAAAAGTTGTGACGAGGGTCTTGGAGGGCATTGCAAAAGAAGAGTTCCAGAAATGTTACCAGCAGTGACAGAAGCGTAAGTGTGTGCAAGCAAAAGGGAACTACTTTGAAAGAGATTACACTAAAGATGACTAAAAACATAAGTGATATTTTTTTCACATCAGTCTCATTACTTAATTGTCGCACCTCGTATAAGCATCATTAGCGGTAGTGGAAAAATCTAAAGCTAATTAGCTAGAAAACTACTACGGCTAGCTTTTATAAATTTGTGTTCTGAAGGTAGCGGAATACATCTAGGTGATGTCATTTTAAAAAGTGATTATATAATGTTACCAGTAAAGTTGATATGGGTACAGGTCGTTTCGTATTATATGTTACCAGAATACTTAAATACCTTTATTTAGAGAAATCCCCAAAATCTGTATTATTTTATTTATATGATTTTCATTAGAGACATATTATTTTATACACTTTATGGTCCTAATTATTGGATTTAATATTTAACATTACTGCTTTTGATGAGGAGAACATCACGTAACTCGAAACTAGTCGACCTTTATTACTTCTATACTCTGTTCTAAAGCTATGTATGGTAATAAATAATTCCTTTTGTAGAAGCGGCGTTCAATTTTGAATGAAAACTTTTCCTGTCGCAATGGAATATCACGATTTATTGCTCAACGTTGTTTTCAGAAAATACATCATATAATCAATACACACTCTACAAGGTTATTTTTGAATTTTATTTCAGCTTTTAGATATCATTCTACATTGAGGGATAATGCTATAAGTAATTTGCTGTTATTTCTAAGATTAATCACACTATCAATTTAAAGAAATTATGCATATATTTTTATTCATAGTTCGATTGAATTCTATTGAATTTATAATGCAAAAATTATAAATGCTGTGATATTTAAGGTAGTTGCCCATATTATTTTGCATAAAATAGATTATTCACAACAAGTTACAAAAAACTGAAATTTAAGAAAAGCTTAATATTTCAAGCTTGAAATGCAAGGTTCTTAAACCCTTTATTTGTATAATTGTTATTTTTAATTTAATCGCATCATTGTAGTATATTTACACAACTGCTAAGGTGAAATATGAAATTTTAATAGATTTTTAATATATATTTACATTGCAATTGAAACTGACTTTCGTTTTTATGGAAACGGAAGACGTCAAAACAAAGAAATATAATTTAAAGCGACGCCACGGTAGATTTTACATTCTTGGTGGAATACACATATGTAGTGTGTTACAACGAAGACACTGAAAAATGAAAAATGACTTTTGTAATTTATCATTTTTTCTGGGAAATATGGGATACATTTCGAAACTTTCTTTAGAATTAAGTCGTAAATTTATTTAAATATTTCACAGTTTTATTTAGACTATTTAACCCATTGAGCATAGCTATATTTAGTCAATGCATACTAATAATTACCTCTTCAAATAATTGCGTTACAAACTGTAACGTTTTAAATTTTAATTTATTTCAGGATAACGAAGGGGTTAGAGCTATTTAACAGAAATTTCTCAAGCATAGGTACTATTCAGTAGAAAATACGCAAGTAATAATTACGAGAAAATTGTAAAATGAAATAATATAATAACATGCCATTTGCTTGTCTGATGTTTCTCATTTGTTATACTATTAAATACGGAGAATCACCGTTATTGTAAAAAACAAAACATACTATTTTCCTTAAGCGCGAGTATATTTAGCTGATAGTTAAAGTAAAAGTTTTTAAATAAGGTAAAATAAAAGATGGCCTCAATTTTAAATTACGACTTAACCACGGCTAATTTAATGTAAATGTGGTAATGAAACTGCACTTTAAGATTATTAATATTTATTGTTATTGCGGATGCTATCTGTTTACAATACAAGCTATATTTGGCAACAGTGCAAATGTAAGCATTTTTAAACCTATTTTTCCAATTGAAAATTCAAGATACTGGGGATATGTGGCTTTATAAAAGACATTAGTCTTTGAAATCTGAAAGATACATCGTACCGATAATTTATTGCTATTTTATATATTCCTTTAGAAGATGGCTTGACTCCAAAACATGCGAATAAAAGTTTAAAAGTAATAGTGCAAGTGGAGTGCTTATAAACTTCTACAAAATACTATTTATTGAAAGGGTACTAATATGTATGTAATAGTGATTGAACGATACACACATAAATTTTAAATCACTTTTGAATTCATTTTATATTTCTATAACATTTCCTCTAAATGAAATTCTTGTTTTATAAAAACGTTGAAAGTAATCTGACATAGACATACATACATATGTAGTTAACATTAAGTTCTCAGCTAGACAAACGCTTTTCTTTCAAAAAATATTATCAAATTCTTACATTAATATCATTAATAGCTTTAGTTCCTCTAATAATAACTTTTATTGAACTAATATCGTCCTTTAATATAGATTTCTTACAATGTTTAATGTAAATATTAGAATATGAAGCAGCCACAAGCAATTAATGGTTTTTCGAGTTTGATGTATAAATTAATTTTACAAATAATTTCTAAGTATAAATTAATCCACTCCAGCTAACGTAGGTAACGTTAGATTTAATTTTTAATAGATTCTTAGAAAATTGATAAAGAAATTCTACGAGTACCATTTGTTGGCTATAAAAAAAGCGTTCTAATCTGTAGAGACCGGAGCTGCTTTAAACATATTAAAACTAATAAAATAGTCCACATAGACACACCATATTTACAAAATCAATTGTTACATGCTACACGGTTAATAGATTTACGACAGCAATGCCAAGTGAAAATGGTTATAAGGAGTCTGCCCGAAAACAACTAGTGTAATGGTCAATTCCGCATGCGAATTTTGATATTTCTCAGAAGCTTCAAGATTTGGGGATGCATCCAATTCTACCAAAAGCAAAATTTACTGGATTACAAAATTTAACACAAATCTTGCCACATACAAGTTCAACGATAAAATTGTTGCCAGATATATATATATATATATATATATATATATATATATATATATATATATATAT
>JAHWXV010118264.1:0-18812 GCA_024586415.1 Phrixothrix hirtus
TCTCACCTTTGAGGACTACTATACCGCCCGTGTGCAAGCTGAGATGATCCTTAACTCCTGTCTACTTTTTCCATCATCAAGTGAACTTCCTAATATTATAACGCATCACTCAGATGCAGACATCAGCGATATTACAATGAACCGTTAGTCTAGGTTTCAATACCTCTAGAAGTTGCGACGACAGTTTTATATACCACTATTAAAATCGATCAAAATGGATGACCATCAATATTCAGATTAAACGTGGTTCTTGGTAATTCTTCTTAATGGAAATAATTCGCCTCTCACGTGGCCGTTAAACAGAATCGTTGCTCTTAACCTTGGAAGTGATGGGTATCTAGAGTTGACATTGTCAAAACTGTTGATAAGGGGGACTGGCGTTCATTATCTAAAATCTGCCCAGTACCTGTAGTAGAAGATAAATTCGCAGTGCATGAATTAGATGATTCCACCATGAAAAATATGGTGTAGATATATTCACTGAAAGTGACCTTTCAAGGTGGCGCTATTTTAGGAGGTTTAAAATTTATTTTAGTTTGCTATGGCCTTCATTTAAATAAAACCGGTCTTGTACTCTAATGAATTTTCTCTTGGTTTAGATGTCAAGGGAATTAGGTGTATGTGGTTCCAAAACCAGCGATCTTTCGCTATAAATCATATAGGATTGAAATGGGAGTGATAAAGAGCAAGCGCTGTAAGACACGTGAAATCGACAACGCCCTAAAATAATAAAAAAGGTTTCATTTTATAATTTACATAGTAATAAACGTAGAATAAAAGTGTTGTTTATTTAGTATTCATTATTTAATTTATAGTCCATTCAACAAAGGTAAAACTCTAAGCACTATTTCCTATTTAAGCTTAGTTAAGTAATTGTAGTAAATCAGACACTATTAGTTTCAACATTTGCATTCATAGCATGTAAATAAAATTTATGCCATAAGAGAGGTTTTAATGTTTTACATGCATATGTCCAATTCACATACAACTGTGGTCGTTTACAGCATTTTATTATTAACAGCATGTTGATATACGTATACATATATCTTTTTAACTAATTCATAATATTCAAACTTTGGAACCCTTGGAAATGGGTTTCGAGAACTACTTTCCACCGATATTATACTTGATACAATTTTGAAGACAAAGCTCATAATATATCTTGACCAGATATCAATTGCACTTTTCAATCCAAGAGAGTTCCAATAGTCCTGAATGATCTTAGACTATCGAAAGGTTTTTATTGTTTAAAATTTAGTTATTTGTTGAAAACGTGTAATACAAGTCAAAGAAATTACAATCTATTGTAAAAAACTAGCAATACAAGAGAGTTCAGTAAACATTCTTTTTTGCATAAACGAAATGAAAATAGAATTCAGATTGTTAAAAAATCTCATTATTAGGTCTATCATTACTGAGATCCTATTAAGCTGTCAAAATGAATGATGAAAATAGTTCTTCATTGAAAGCTTTTTGTGGAAATAAATACTAGCTATCCAATGAAGATTATATCAGAAATCGAAGAAAAGGCAGAAGGCTTGATTTTTGATATACTCTACCATGAATTTCTAGTTTCAAACCTTTATTAAATATTATTGAACATTTAGGTTCAGCTTCTACATTTTACTCAACAGATATACCTTCGTTTGCTTAAATGTGCAATCATGCATATTTTCATATAGTAAAATACATCAAAAAATTATCTAAAGGATAAGATGATTTAAAAAAGTACTGAAGCGAAACTAGTTAATTGTTTAGATGCCTTTGTTTATATTCAATAAATTTCAAGTACACATATTTCTTTAAACATATTCAACGCAGTGGTTAATTTTACACTGCACTAAGGATACACGTTTATGTTTCTATATATTTAAAACGGCTACTTAACAAAACAAGATTGTTAGCAAAATCAAAAGCTAAAGGAATTTAAATCGCTATTTATGTAGAGAGAAGAGATCCAGAATATTATACAATAGTAAGCAGAAAAATTAGTCAAAATTGTGATATAATAAATTGCTGTAACCTGAATTTATTTAGATATCAGGTACTATGAGTCATTCATGATTGCATCGTTCATTTTTGTTATATGGAACCTTCTGGAATGTTCTGGGACATTGTACGGAATTCCAGACCTCGACTGAGCTTAAGTCCTCTTAATTTTCTACCAGCACTGACACAAATCACATACCTTAGTTACCATAAGGCCTTCCACAAGTCTACATAAGGTGGCTCCTAATTGGGCAAGTAACTGTTTCGCATTCCTCGAAGATGTTGCCGTAGTAGGGGACATTCTTTGCCAATTTCTAGCCCTTGCTGCTTTAGCTCTTCTTTTATACCTCTTTTTAAATTCGACTGCGATGCCACGGAACCTTGACATAAATTCGGTAAATGACTGTTTATTGTTCTTGGTTTATATTTTCTAATTTAACTTGTTTCACCTTCAGTTCACATTCTTTTTGTTTGAGTTCTGCATTCCTCCTAGCGTATGGGGTTAATATATTAATGTGATATGTTTTGGTTTTTCCTCTAGGAAGCTTAGTTATTCGATAAATTATATCGTTGTTCCTTTTAACGGATTATACGGACCTTCCCAGGATCTTTGAAGTTTGGGAGATAGATCTGTCGTTGTTGAGACTGGTGCAATCAAACCATACCATTGACTTGAAATCTTCATGTCTTGGAACTTACATCATGGTGGAATTTCATTAGATTGCTGTTAATCTGGACGTTACTGCGCATCATCTTATAAACTGAATTTAGTGGTTTTCGAAGACTTTCGCATAAGCATTTCCAGCAACCTCATTTTTTCCACCAGACTCCAAATCACAAGGTAGCCTAATTTCACACGCAAAAAGCACTCTATCTGAAGCCACTCCTTATCACCTCATTTACAGCTAACCAATATGCCATTAAGAACAGATGTAAGTACTGGTCCTAATCTCTTTGATCGTCTGAAACAGCGTTTAATAAATACTTTCCCATCGTTCGATCCGTACATTTCACTATTCCCTATGATTATGGGTGAAAAGTAATTGTTTTAGTATTGGGCATCTTCAACAGTTGATAGAGACTTTGAAATAAGAGTCATTCAAAATTTCTTCTTTGGGTTGAATGTAATTCTAATGAAATTTTGAAACGGCTAAGCAGCTCGTTTACCAATATTTCAGTGGCTATAACTGCTCCTTGATTTGGTACAAGGTATACTTCACTCCATTTACTAAAATAGTTCATTGCAACTAGGATGTATTCGTTTTCTGCTTCGATTTCCGGAAATTGAGCAGCTATATCAATTGCTATTCTTTCAAATGTGCTACTTACATTATATTGTCTCATTGATGCTTTTAGCGTCCCCAAAGATCCATTCTCAGAAGCGCATATTACGCAATTTCGACATCACTCAGTAACAAAATCTCTCCATATTACCAAATGAAATCTTTATAGAGTTCTCTTTACTCCCATATGATCTACTAATGGACCTTAATACAGTTGCTGCAAAACTTCCGCTGATCTGTTCCTTGGAACCACTAACTGCGCTCCATCTTCCCTTCCATCATTATTTTCTAAGACTGTCTCCAAAAGGCCGCCTTGAACTTACAAGGGGACGTATTTTGGGACCAATACACTTTAATAACTAGACTACACGAGGCCACTTCCTCTCAACCTGGTCTTTAATCTTCTTTCTCCAATTTTAATAATAGCTCCAGATTTGAGTCGCTTTCTCAATCTTGCATGACATTTGTCGGTTTTCAGTCATCGTTGATAACAGTAGTGTGGTTTATGAGTTCTTCAACTTTAGACTACAATAGAGTGAAATTTTTGCAATCTTTTGGGCAAGGCAGTGTTAGTAAAGCATCAAAATTTCAATAATTCCTTCCAATACGATACTCAGCTTTAAAGTCATGGCCTTGCAACCGTCTAATCTATGTCGCTAAATGGCATTCCGGATTCTTAAGCTATAGTAGCTACTTTAACGTTGCGTGTTCAACTCTCAATAAAAAATTTCGTCCATAAAGATATTTAAAAAAGCGGGGTATAGCACTTATCATCGTTAACAATTCTTTGCGCACAACACAATTGTTCCTTTCAGGTTTGTACAACACTTTACTAAAATATCAAATTATTTTTTCTTGCCCACATTGGATTTTTCACAGCCCTGCACCGATATTCACGTAGCTAACATCGATATTTATTCCAGGGTAACTGAGTATAGGTGCAGTTACCAAAGTTCATTATTCTTTCAAATTAATTCTGGCAGCTGTTTTTCCATAAACACGGTTTTTGAGCAAGGTTTTCAACGGTTTTGCAATGTCTGCAAATCCACACACAAATTGACAAATGGTAAGTGCGTAACCTCAAGCAGCCTTGTAGTTCATATTCTTCTTTCGGTTGTTTCCATTCTTAACTAGACCGAATTTTCTTTAAATTAGCTGCCACACCTTTCTTAGTAACCACATGACCCACTTATTTCACTTTGATTTGAAATAAGCTGCTCTTTTTCGTAATAAGCTATAGATTTACACTTTAATGTTTCTGAAACATCCCTTAAGGATTTTTCAGGTGTTCATCAAAGATTTTTCCGGCAACTATGACAGAGTCCAGGTATAGTAGACACGTTTGCCGTGTTAACCGTCTCAGGATCAATTCCAGTAACATTTCAAACGTCACTGGTGCTTTGTACAAGCCAAAGGACATGCATGTGTACTGCTGGAACCCAGACCTAACGGAGACGCCTACCTATTTTCGGTGTTAAGCCTGTATGTCGACTTAATAATATGTACTTCTCATGTATAAGCTCGAAAACTATTTGGTGCCCATACAAGTACCCATAGTGTTGTCAACTCTGAGTGAAGCGTAATTATTTAAGGGACGGTAATTTACACAGAATCGAGTGCTAACATATATCTTCTTAACAAGTACAATGGTTAATGCCCAAGGAATACTGAACGGCTCTATTATCCCTTCATGTGCCAGGAACTAGATTATCTCTCCGGCATCCTCTTGTTTAGATAAAGGCACCTCTTTAGTCGTTGATGTATTGGTTGGGCATCTCCAGTATTTATTTAGCACGTCACAGCGTTCGTTCTTCCCTTCAAATCAGCAGCAGCGACAAATATATAGGCACGCTGTTTTTTAACTGGCAGACTTTATTCTTTTGCCATTGGGATAAATTTTTGTCCAAGGATTCGAGTGTGGCACGCAACTTAGATAAATTTCTTACACGGCAAACTTTTAGACTAGTTTTTGTGCAACCTACGACAGATGAAATGGATGCGCATGTTTGAAAGTCGATATCCTTCTTTAAAGTCACATGGAAGATATCAACTTCCATCAAGAGTATGGGTTTCGTTTGCTTAGCCTCAATCAACACTTTTCCAGCTAGAATACCACATCAATTTTTGTGTTCTTGGTTTTTAGGATTCCTACGTATCCTGCCCGGTTGGCAGATAACTATTGTTTCGCTTCCCGGCAGTAACGTCATCTATTCTACTAGGATTATTTTTATTTCACGTCCATCTCGTGAGTCAATGGGCATCTCTTCGTCATCAACTTGTATGATGCAATTTTTCAAATCTAAGGCGAAGCTAAGTTCAGCCATTATATACATACAGCAAGCTGTACTTTTGGTTTCGGCATTATCTTCGTTGCTCCCCTATCTAGCAACATTTAACATTTCTTCCCTGCGATTTTTGCGTTTATGTTTTAACAATGCCACTTGCATAGCCGCTTCTGGGCATGGCTAGCAGAGATCGATATCCTCTTCTCACACCTTCGCTTTCTAATTTCGCTGTTGCTTTGTATTATCAGCGGGACTGCTCATAGCCTCTTGGCAATTTCTCTGTGTATGTCGCCATTTATTGCACTTCCAGCATCGTGGTCTACGTCCTGTTTGTCTTTCTGCTTTAGTTATTTTCAAGATTGTTTCTACCAAACTCTTAGAACTAGCTTTTTCCCCACCACATTCCCGTGGCCCTTCGACTCTTGTTTGGCCTCTTTAAATTCCAATGTATGAGCCAATGCACTAGCAAGGCCACATCGATTCGTTAATATATGTACCTGTTATGTTTCGAAATCCCGAAGATCGCCCACAAATGTTTGCATCCCAGTTTGTTAAATAAAACTTTCTAGATCGGTTGGGTATGGTAATCTGATCAATCATGTAATTTCCGTTTCGAATTCCTGAGTGTTGTCTCAGTGCTCTGCACTAGATTACTTAACTGGGCACAGTAGATCCGTTGCAGATGTTCATCTCCGTATCGAATTTCCAGTGTGAAACAAGGTATCGAAATTATTCCGCAGATGTTCGATATGGTTTGTAAAACACCCAAATCATCCCTACGTAGAGCCACTATTAAGGCAGTTACCTTTTGTTCAACGATTCATCCATTTGATGTTGTAGCTGTAACGAACTATTTATCTTAATTGAACCAGGATATCTTGTTGTTATACGTCGGTGCTTCCACGTGTCCTCTGGTGCTTTCCATGTCGCAAGCAAATAAGAGATATGCTGTGCATTGATTTCTGTTGATTTTCATGAGGAACATAAGATACCACCTTCTTAGGCATCCTTATATTAAGGAAGATAAGCTTTTGATGTAATTCATCGCACTTCTTGGTTACTTCCTCATACTTTGTTGCCATCTCATTACTAGCGTCTTCTACTTCTTTTGTTAATTTACTTTAGCTTTGTTTAATATTTCTCTGTAATTTATTGGTAATTTCTTCTTGTTGATTATTCTAACTTTTAATATCTTTATGTGAATTACTTTGACTTGATTTAACTGATAACATTTCTGCCTGTAGTTTTGCTTGACCTGTTTTAATTTCCTTTTGTATATTGCTTTGGATTGTATCTATAGATACCATTTCGTCTTAATTTGTTTTAATGTCTTCTTGCAATTTAGTTTGATTGAATTTCGTTTTTTCTTGATTGAAACCAATTTCCGCTTGTAATTTAGTTTTATTTGATTCCATTCTTTCTTGGTTGAAACCCAATTTGCCCTGAATATTTTGCAACATTTAGAATTTTCTTTCAGCACTTCTTGTTATTGGCATATAGAAAAAATTAACACCACCTCTTAATTATTAATATTCTGGGTTCACATATTTAATAACAAATCTGATATCTGACTTCAATGTAACGAAACTAGTTAATTGCTTAGACGTTTTCATTTATATTCACTAAATTACAACTATTTGTTAACAAGTATTCAAATTAGGGTTTGATTTTACATTTCTCTTTATTCAAAACAGATAATTAACAAAACAATTCTGAACAAAACTAAAACTAAAGGAATTCAAATTGTTATTTATATAGAAAGAAGAATATAGTTAGTCGTAATGCTGATGTAACAGATCCCAATGACATTATTCACTGCTGTATCCTTGAATTTATATATATATATATATATATTAGTTACAGTAACGGGTCATTCATGCTTGCATAATTTCTTTTAGTTAGATGGGGCCTTCTGGAATATTCTGGAATGTCGTATGGAATTCTTATTGTTTCTAATTTTGTTATCATATTTTTAGCATCTTTGCAAGAGGCAGGGCTAGCAGCATATTGTTATTACATTTTATGTTTTCTAATAGCAGTATTTTTGAATTATTTTACAAAAATAAAGAAAGACTATAAAAGCAACAATAACTCTCCACTTTTGTTTTTATCTCTATTTTATTAAATAACTTTATATCCAGGTAATACTGCAATTTCCAATTTTCAATCTTTAAAGCTTTCACGTAATTTTGAAAACTATTTGGAGTATCTGAACTTCGTTATTAAGTAATATTGCAGGAAACTGTCTATGCTTGTTAAATTTAAGTGTATTTTGATGTAAGCAGGGCTACATTTAGAAAGCTGTGATATGAAACTTATTGCATCCATAAGATTAAATGGATAGTGCATCTTATTTATACGTAACTAGATCTGCATGCACTCTACCTAACAGAAATAGCTTTTGCGTAATATGAAATTTAGTAGAATTTATAATGACAAAGGACTATTATATATCAAGTATTTGTTTAAATTATTGCACTTACCTATTTATATTTTCTTCAAACACACTCTAGAAAATTGTTTTTCCGGAATTCCAATAATCTAATGGAAGACCACAAAGTAGTTTTGAAAATATGTTTTCTATTATTCGTTTCAGTTTATTGCTGCAATTCATTCCTCTATAAGATGTTTAAAGAAGGAGACAAATATAACATTATTCACGTTAAGAATTCACTTAAACCATGATCCTGTCAATTATTTCCTGTCGATTTTGAACATCATTCTGTAGACAGATAAATTGAATGTATCTTTTCAAATTGAAAAGCTTCGTATTTGAGTTACTACTAGGTTTTATTTACAGACAAACAGCAATCGAAAAAGAAATAGAGAAATTTATTTGAAGGAATAATGGAGTTAAATTCCAAATCAACGAGTTTATTACACACATTTAACATGGAATATATTACTGATTGCATTAGAAAAAAATCGTTACAATATGATAGTATATGATGTACCAGTGAAATTTACACTTATCTTTAGAAGGTCACTTTATAAAAATTTAAAATTAGTTTTAATGCTTTGTGAGGTTTAGTTTGCCAATTATGAATATTATTACTGTATTATTAAATAACGAGTTCGTAAATCTTTGTGAATTTCAAATAGCGTGGTAAGCCAAGAGCTTCATTTCATTTTCAATTTTTTTGGTGTACAAAAATAAGTTATTCGGTCTAATTTCTTTTAATTTTACAACCTTGGCCACCATAAGTTTATAATATTAAAATTTTTACACAATAACTTAATATATGCGTAACACAAAATTTTGTTCAGGAATATTGTCATATCATAGTTTAACAGAACTCAGATTTTCCAGGCGCGATGTGTTTATTTAATTGCAACAAAGGTTATGTACAAGGCCTGAACAATATAAAGGGTTATATTTAAGATTCACAACATCCTAACAATTATTATTCGCTTTAATTTCTAGTTACAATTATTCTAAATATTGGAACGATTGGGCAAATTATTAAACAAATTTCACTATCGCAAGATAATCGCCAATCTTCCTATACGTAAGATTTAATAGTGCAAAGAAAAACCCGTAAATAAGTTCTGAAAAGTATTAGTTTTAGGTATACATCTTTAAAATAAATATGAACCATAAAATGTACACTTTATGAAAAACGAATCCTCAAAGATGCTTTTATCATTAAATAATTTATTCCAAAATTTAGCACTTACTGTGCACAGAAGTTATAATATATTTACTTATAATATATAATAATGTTAATATGAGCCCAAATATCATAACAAAATGTTGATGAAAAACGGATATAATAATGTTAATATGAGTCCAAATATCATAACAAAATGTTGATGAAAAACGGATAATGCAAGATTTAAATATACTTAATAGTGGTGATGGGGGTATTAAACTGCAGATTAATTTCAACGAAACGTTTATTTCTTGTCTGGTGTTCTTTAGATATTGTACGGGTCGAATTAATACGACCAAAACATTAATTATAATTTTCATGTGCAAATAATAATGTACGTAATAACCTAATTTTCAGCGTGCTTTAATTGATCATCCCGGATCAAAGTGAATAGTAATGCCGAAATTTCCGCACGGCCTTATAAGGAAATTAATCTCAAAATATTATGCCCTAGCAACAGCTCGTGGATTGCTTCCGTTAATTATTAAACTGACAGATTTGGAGGTAAAAATATCTTAAATACCTCACACTTGCATTTAATAAATTGTTTTTTGAGACAAATTAGAGAAGTTAATATTCTATGAAGGGAAATCAACGGTTTGGTTCTGAAAGTGTAAATATTCGTAATTTATGTAACAAATTACCAGAATAAATGGTAGCATTTTAGACCTTTAGCGTAGATGTTTCTTTAGAAATAAAATTCGATTGTAAATAGTGGGCGATAAATTTCAATAGAAATTACGGAATTAGATGATAAATGAAAATAATTCATGAAATTTTTATTCTAGTAGGTGTTGAGAATAGTATATTGTATTGAACTGTACAATCTATATAGAAAAACACTGCTGTCATTTCATCCTCTTACATCTGTTCAGTTCTCAATAAAATGCATGCAGAGTGTTAAAAAGGATGTTTAAATATTTTAAGGAATAGAAAGTAGAAGAATCATAAAATACATAGGTTCCAATATCAAACGTTTTCAGTAACTACACACGTGCACCAATTTGTTTATTTTTTATTATTACACTTAATAATCGGAAAGCAATATATTTTATAAATTAAAACGTTTTGTCTTCACTTGGCATTGATGTTCCTTACGTACTGTTAGTTTGGAACAGTGCCTACCGCTCTCCAAATTAATTATTGTCTTTTAAAATTATAATTCCTTTCCTTTAAGTCTCTGGGTAGCAAAGCAGAATTAAACACATCCCCTATTGGAAAATTGGGACCAATAAAATTGCAGTTTGTGAATCTTTAGCAGTTATCTAAATTTTAATATTTGTCTTAAATTGAGCACTGTATGAGTGAGTTATCTGTATTTCTTCATTAAATACTATGATTTATCTGCGTTTTTATATCTACGCTATTAAATAAATGCGTTGTATCTTGGCAATAGTTGTCTGTTAGTAGCAAGATCAACGTCAAGTGCATGTTGTATTGTCTTGTTAAGACATCAAGCTCCCTTAATGTTTTAGCAACCTTGATAATCAGCGTTGTATTACGATATCACTCCTAGTTATGTTAGTAATAACTTATCTACGTTAAGTTATAACAACTACTTAGCGCCAACTTAACTGAACAACCCTGATTAATTATTATTGTTTCTGTTTGACCCAGATTTCCATCTAAACACCTGCAATTTATTTTAGACATGCTTTTAATAATCTTTGGCTAATCAAATTGGGGTGGTTTTCAAAATTGGGTACTACTATATTTAATTTCCCCTAGGCCATTAAAACTTGAATTAAAATTATAGTTATTCATTTCGTTCAACTTAGGGGTTTTACATTTATTTTTATAGTCTACATATTTAGTACATACTTAAAGTCATTAATTTATATTGTAATTTGAATGATTATCTAACTGTATTTAATCTAGAATTACTAAATTGCCTCTTTAAAGCTAATATTTGTGAAAGGTTTTTACTAAAACCATTTTTCAGCGCTTCTTATCTTATCTTTTCAAGAAATAAGCTCATTTAATTATTGAAAGAACAGTTATTCTATGAATATATTTTGCAGCCTCTTTCGAGGCCCGGCTTTCACCAGCTTCTACTCAAAACGTCCACAAAGGACTTTTAGAATTTATGCATATCTTGATAGCATTAAGTCTGAGTGCTGCGCTTGGTAACACATCAACCCCTGTACTTACTAGTACTTGCCATCCTGGCATTTGCGTTAGTTTTGTATTGTAAATTGATTATTATTTATTTCTAATTACATTGTAATCTTTTATTGGTAGCTATATTGTTATGTGTTTTTACTTATTTACATTATTTAACATCTAATAAGCCAGACCCAGTCAAGTCTCCTATAACCCGGTGTTTTTAGAAAGAGATTTCCATGTACGTAAAATGCGACAGCTCTCCTGTAATGCGGTCTCCTGATAGCGCGTTTTTCATACAAGAACATTCCAACAACTCAAAAAAATTTAAAAGATTTATTTATGGCAGCACTTGTCGATGTGTTAAATTTTTGGATGTACATAGTTTACATTATTTGACAGGGGAATAGTCTATTTATCAATTCCAGCATCAGGGAATGACCAAAGAATAAATCACTACTCTCTTTTAATTTATTCTAAGTTTTTCTTTAAATATGTTCAGACGTGTGTGTAATAAAGTTCGTATGACTTGTTTAATTTACGTTATTGGAATTGTAGAACGTTAGAAACATCTAGGTAAAATTTTTTATTTGCTGTAATATTTATCTTAAAAAATTATTACTCATAGGTTTGCAAAATGGCTGAAATAAATAAAAGCAGAAAACGATTAGCAAGGTAGTTTATATCTCTTGTGGAGAAAATCTAAATTTTAAATCCTTTAAAGGACGGAGAAAAAATATCGTCTGTTGCAAAAACCTTAAATTTGAGTGAATCTACAATTCGGAATGTAAAGAAAAATGAGAAAGAAATAAGGAAAACTATTTCAAATGGTTGGGATTCAGGTGTGGAGCGCGTTACTCGTACAGGAGAAGTTAATATGGTTAAAATGGAATGAGTTGCGATGATCTGGTTGCAAGATTGTATATCCAAAAAGCTACCTGTCTGCGGATAGCTTATTAAACAGAAAGCACTTAAAATCTATGAGCATTTTAAAAGGACCGACCATGCTTCTTTAGAGTGACACAGCCATACATTTAGTGCAACCACAGGGTGGTTGCAAAAGCTAAAGTAAAGGTACTTCTTACACAACATCAAATTTCAAGGAGAACAGGCTTGAACTGATGCTGAGGGTACCAAAAAATTTAAAATGGGGCTCCTTCGAATTATCGAAAAAGGGGGATATGCACTAGATCCGATTTTTAATGCTGAAGAGTCAGCATTGTACTGAAAAATATTCCATCTCGAACATACATTTCAACAAATGAAAAGCGAGCTTCAGGGTTTAAAGCTTCTAACCAACGTATCATTCTCCATATGTGTAGCAATCTATCAGGAAGTGTGTTACTAAAACCTATGGTAATAAATTGTTATTGAACTCCTCGAGATTTCAAAAATATTAATATGCCTGCGTTGCCTATATTTTGGCGAGCTAATAAAAAAGCTTGGATGACTCAAGAATTATTTAAAGATTAGTTTTATAATTGCTTTCTCCCGCAAACGGAAAGCTATATCATTGAAAACAATTTTAGTTTAAAAGTTTGCTGATTCTTGATAAGGGTAGTAGTCATAGTAAGGAACTGAATCACCCAAGTGTGAAAATTGTTTATGTTCCTCCTAACTGCATTTCATTGATACAGCCGCTTGACCAAGGAGTCATTCAAACTTTCAAGATGTACTAGATACGCCAATTTTATCAAACCATTTTGAACACATTAGGAAATGATGAAGTCAAAACTTTTATTCAAGTTTGTATAGAATTTTATATTTTAGATTGCATTTGAACTCAGCTTGTGTAGAAACTAAACACTTAATACATGTTGGAGCCCTCTTTTACCTCAAGTGGTCCAAAGAAACATGATATTCTAGCCCCACTTACAGAAATAGTAAACATTGCTTCTGCTTTGAGTAGCGAAGGATTTGCAGATATAAAGCATGAAGATATAAAAGAACTACTTCGGGGGGAGAGTTTAAATGAGGAGGAATTGGTGGAATTAATTGGCGAATCTAACTCAAATACATTTGTGGAAGAAAACATGGGACTACGAATTAGTATCAAACTTCAGTTATCATTTCAAAAAAGGGTGGATTTGACTAAAGAATTAGAACGTTACTTAGCTCAACATGGTCTTTCAACGATGCGCAGTACAAAATCTAAAAGAGAATTTCAAAATTGATTGACTCCATATAAAGAGGTTTTGGAAGAACTACAAAACAAAACTACATCTGAAAACTAAATAAGAAGGATTTTCGGCCAATTGAAAGGTAACGATGAATAATAAAACAATGTAATATGAATCAAATTAAATTCTTTTGTTGGATACAAGTTTTTTAGTTTATAATTTTATTATATGAACTATGTATTATATTCAATAAACCTAAATTCATATATGTAAAAATCTACATATTCATTACCATTTCTATTATAAAATTTTATTTATTAACCGTATCAATCACATCTTGATACATTGAGAATGTAGTTTTTATACAGGTCTGATTTATGTACAATTTATTTATTTCTGAGATTCCATATAACGCGGTACGAATTCATTTAATTTGTATTAATTCTGAGTTACTTATAACGCGGTTTCCATAGAACGCGGTAGTGGTTTCCTTATAACGTAGTGGTTTCCATATAACGCTGTATAAATTAATCTGATTTGTCTTATTTCTATGTTTATCATCACTTAGCTTTCACAGAACCCATTTCCCGATTTCAATTAATTCTGAATTTCTTATAATACGGTTTTCATATAACGCGATGCGAATTAATCGCATTATAGGAGACATTATTGTATCTGTCTATACATGGTTATTATTAATACTAGGATACATCCCGTGCAATAAAAAGCTAACGGAAGTAACTAAATTTTTCACTTTTTATCTGCTAGAAACAACAATGCAATTTAGGATTAGTCAGAATTGATATTATTAACGACACATCTAAGGTCTTTTTGCAAGCAGGTATGTAATATTGCTATCGCATATACAAATTGCAATAACTGTCATGCCCAACGGAAGACCAGCTATAGGTTTTCTTCCATTTAGGTTAAATCGCCATTAATTTATGTTATCATAGAATTCCTATTCAAATAGAATCAAAATCTTTAAATATATTTGTAGCTTTATGACCATTTGTTATAAAATATAAGCATTGCATGATAATAGGAGTAAACCTAGAAAAATGAGGTATTATACGTAAGTATGCGATTACTATCGTTCTGCTAGGTGTCTAAAATAGTTGAAGTCGCTGAAAACTTTAGGTAACTGTTCAAACTTTTGCATAAAATTTTTGTACAACCCCACAGGTATCACAAGATTGTTAGCAGTATTTCTTTAGCTCCAATGTAGATAGGTATTTGATTTCATATAACTTGCATTGTGAAACAATGCGTCTTAATATAATATAACCGATAACAAACGTTGTATATGAGCTTAATTTTTAAACGGTGGATGTATTGGTTAAATTGGTTCATATCAATGAAATGTATTATATCAATCTAGGTTGGTGTTGAATTGTTGGGAGACCTACTGATTAATATTCTAAATTATTTAATATTATGTCTCATACTAGTTTATTTTGACTCGAGGAAGTTTTTAATGCATTGAAATTTATGTCCTGAATTATGAGGTTTGAAAAATATTTTTCTAACTTTTACTAAAATTGTCAAATTTGTTATTCTTTTGAAAATCGTCAGATTTGGAACCTATGAAATTAATAGGATTTCTTTAGGTATTCAATTAAAAAGATTTCAATGTCAAACATTTAAGCTTTCATAATAGTATGTTTAATAATTTTTTGATATTAGTCGTTGGTACTTAACCTTTCTAGCACTGGGTGAGGTCCGAACGGATCCCACGTTGCATATTTTTCTTAATATAATTAGTAAAGTTGCAGGGCATCCCTATACATTGTTCTTTGTAGCTTCTAGCACAAGATGTAAAAAGGAAAAGTTAGAAATTACAATTATGGAGTCTTGTATTATTTAAAAACAAAGCGAAGGTGCATGTGGGGATACGCTCAGACTACACCTGGTAGTAGGTGGCGGTAAAAATTGGTTGCTTATTTTATTCAAAGCTTTCATATATCTTCGACTTTGAATTACTTCTGATCACCTTGCTAATTGGTTTGCTAAAAGAGATGGTAAATTAATTTTTTGACCGTTTCATCGAATTTCGACAAACTTTGATACTGTATCGTTTTAAAAACTTCAGAATTCTTTGGAATTAGGAAGTAACGCAGTGGGCTGTACAGTGTTAGAGAATTTATAAGCACCAAACTCAGCCCAACGTAGAGCAGCCAAAGAAAAGGAAGATCTTATGGGTGTTCAAGGAACAAAGACAAAAAAGTGAAAACAAAATGTACCCAGTTCAAGAGGAGTGTATGTTCATTACACAGCAAAACTGTTACAGTGTGTAAAGATTGTGAGAACTAATTGTAAATATGTATATTAGTTAAGTTTTGTAGATTTCAGCAATATAAGTTTTTGAGTAAATTTTGTATTTTTTTCTTATAAGCAACAACTTTAAATAAATAAAAAGGTTACTATAGCGCAATGAAACATCAGTAACGAAGTTATAGCAAAAAATTCATCTGAAATAAAAGATAGTTGGGGTCCAGCCGAACCCCACCTGGTGCTAAGTGTTTTAAAATTCACCCGGTATTAGGAAGGTTAAATAAATCTTTTACCATAGAATAGTAACATATCTTTAATGCAAGTTTATCGACAGATTATGCAATTGAAAGGTATTGATTTAAGATATTGGAGACTTGAACGCAAAGACAATGAAAGCAAAACATGCTTTATATGAAGCTAATTTCCGGAGAAGAGGCTTGAACCCGGTAAAACTCACCTTTAACTTGTCAAAACATAATTGAGATAAGCGTAATTTTTGCAATTGTTTAATTCAATTGCTACGCCACCCAATATTTCCCATAATAATGTAAGTTTTAAGAACCAAATATACCAAGATTATTTTGTCCTATTTTTGACAAATAATCAAAGGCAAATAAATGACCTTACAATACTAATTGACTAGGTTTCTTAATTTATGAAGCTCATGACTTATTTTGCTTATAATAATCTCAATTAAAAATGTCAGAATGAAACGCGAACATCTTGAACAAAAGTCCTAATATCAAGACTACTTTACTTTTCAAGCGTACCACTTTCTTGATCGCAGTAGGATGTATGCAAACAAAGTATCGTCAAGAAATTACTCACTAAATTGTTAATAAAAAATATTTGAAGGTCTTCAAATATTGTTCTCATAGCTTATGCCGTCTTAAACAAACAAAATTCACAAATAGGGTTGAACCTGGTATTTTGTTAAATTTTAATGGTATACTAATTTATCACTATTGTGTTGAATTCACATTCAACATTATGATACGACCTGAATCTATGTATGCACATGCTTTCGAGTGTGCATTATATAAATAATCTGCTCAAATTGACATTTAATCCTCAACATAGTACCCACTGAACCTTGGTTTAATCATAATCTATTGCTAAATGTGCATTACACTTAATGTTCTTTCATAAAAGTACGTAAAGGTGATGTACTTCAAATAGACGTGTATTGTTCACTTTTTTATTAACGAAATACGTTTCATTTAAAAAGCTTTTAATAAATAAATGTATTCTGAGTTTTGAATAAAATTGAAAGCGAAGTTAATATTACTGAACCATCAACCATTAACAAAACGGGTACGGAGATAGGAAGGAAATACCTTACTACATTTTAAAATTAAATTTTACAGCTGTTACTTGACATATTTAAGCATATCTGCAGCTTAACAGCTTTACGAGTATTTAAAATTTTCATAGTCCAATTTTGTTAAATCAAAGGATTTTATATCCTCAATGAAAACACTAAAATTTAGCAATCCTTAATTGAAATTATTAAAGGCGCCTTTTTATTATATAATTACTATAATATAATTGTTCAAGCCAGGTACTTAAAATTAATGCCATTTAGAATGGACCATAATGTTGCAACAGTGCTTCGCCGTAATATTGTGATGTTTCATGATTTCGCCCTTATAAAACGAATATTAGTGTTAATCCAGGGTTATTCAAGTTATGATAAGACAATATCGCTGAAAATTTATTTGTGTTGCATTTACATTATAATTCTAACATTAAAATAATAATTCTTCACAAATTTCAAATTTTACAACTTTTAGAACAACGTGTTATAAACACAAGTACGGATTATCACAATAACCTTTTCATTTAATTACTTAGCACATAATGAACACCGTTCCTGAATGATTGCAGTATTCGTAATATACATACAGATAGATGTTAATATTCAAATATTTTATTTCCCTATAATAATTAATTTATTATTATTCACAGCTAACAATACCTATATACAAGTCGATACAACGAATTCGGATTGAAACGTTAAAATATGTTTGTGAGCACCCATAGAATATTTCAAAAAGGAAAATATGGACCTTATTATACAATTGAAAAATTTTGTAAATGCGTATTTAAAAACGTTCGCAAAAATCAAATATTTACAAAATTAAACAAAGTTTATGAACTCTTCAATTAAAATACAAGTAGTTACTCTCGGGGGCCCACATGCTTTACTTAAAGCAGTTAGTCGTTCTGAAAGTCAGTAGAATTTTAAAACTTGAATTATAAACTTAAAAAGTATTAGTCCATCATATAGTCTTTAAATCAGTCTTGTATAGGTTTCAATTTAAAAGTATTAGTAGTTTTACTGACAATAACTCACCCAATTTTGTGTCCAGGTGCCACTTTTAGATATAACTTTAAACTTATGCACTCACATTCAATTAAAACACTAAACTTTTCAATCTCGACTTGTAGATGGTCAAAAGCGAGTTGCTGTTGCTGCAGATCTAGGTTGAGTTATCCTTGGCATTCGGTTGCAATTCCCCTCCAAAAGCGGCTGCATAGCCTTAAATTGAGGAAAAAGATGTCATTAGTAGCATAATAGTCACAAAGATTGAAATTGAGAATTTAAACTAACATATACTTGTATGTAAGTAAAACTAAAATAAATTTCTAACTAAACACTAACTTAATTTTTTAATTAGATCCAGTTACAATTAACTTTATTTAAACATTTAGCCTGAAAATGTTCTAAGTGTTAAACGAAAATATTCTCTACTTATATAATACCAATAAACATAATGCTGTTGGTAAACTTATTTTTATTTCAATTTAATTAAAAAGTTATTCAAAAAATTCATAAATTAGAATAGGGTACATTATTTATACTAACCTTATTCTAGTTCGTAGCTTAAATCCCCAAGGCCATTAAATACAGTGCAGCCAAACTTATAAAAGCCCTGACGGGGTTTAAAAGAGAAGCTATGGTTGCACAAAGCTCATTCAAATATAAAGGTTTGTTGACGGTGAATTAATATTTGTAAACAAATACATAATTTGAATGGCAGTATGTTGATTATACATTTTTTGTATCCTTTGGATTTTAAAATAGAGTTTAATAAAAATACA
>JAHWXV010118409.1:0-11802 GCA_024586415.1 Phrixothrix hirtus
TATTCTATACAGACTAAGCTCCCTATCATGAACGGGTTACTCTGCAAGCCAGCACGTAGTTGCCCGTGCCACGACTACTAGGAAGTATACGTAATACACTAACACACTCGGGCACTAAATTTATTAAAAAAAAAATTAAATGAATTTCTTATAATATTTTATTATTAATCAATAAATTTTACTTATTCTATAAATTAATTTCTTATATAAATGACGTGTTACCAATTCTTATCTTTTTAATGAGTTACATATATCAAAAATTTATATACATAAATTTGAAATATGAGCATGTAAATAATCATAACTGGGAACACATAACACTCCCTTTAGGTCGGGGTAAAATTAATACTATTTATAAAAATTAAAAATCAAAAAATTTGCCTATGTTAAGTCATAAATAATTTCATTTTCCCTAAACTTAAGTAATTAAAAATGTAACTTAAATGACGATACTTGTTCCAGTCATCTGCAGGGATGTGGGGGAGAATATTTCATGAGCGTCTTTGTTGTTGGACGATAACAGAAACACAGGGCGGCAGGATTGACAGTACCTACCATTTTTGACGATGCTTTGGGGGGTAGAGCAAGGGCAGCAACGGAATCAGCGACATTTTCAAGCTTCAGTGGTAGCCTTCCCTGGGCGGACGACGATAGACTTTTTAATTTGACATAGAGTACTGCTTTTAGGTTATGCTTGTGTGCATTGTCCATATTTTGCAACCCCCGAATTCCTATTCGGGGGTTGTCTTTGGCGGTTTCATGTGGCACCTCCATTTTTTGTTCTAGTCTCAATTCGGCGGTGTCCAACTATAGTCCACCTGTTCAAGTACAATCTCTTGCGCCTGTTTTAATGGATTGTCTCCAGTAGAATTAATTTATAGTCTCAATTCATTTCAAATTCATTTAATTTATTACTTTTCGATGTCGTCGTCAAAATCGCTGAAATCCCTCAATATTTCGCATATTATGTTTAATATTCCCCTTCATACTTGTTCAAAATCACTAGCACATTGTCGCATGTTTAACTACTAAAGATGTTGCAGAAAATCGAATACTGCAGTTCCATTTTCCACCAACAACAAGCGACACCGCGTGTAGTTTTTTATTTATAATATTTTCATTTCAGCAAAGATTCAAGAGTTGGCTGAATTCCTCCTTGTTGTTGTTGTTGGTGTAATTAATTCATGCTTTCTCCTTTTGCCGGTTTCAGCTCGGTGACTTTTTTGAATTCTGTATCAAGTTTAGGATTGATTTTGCGTTCGAAATTAATAATATCGCGCAGCGATGGTAGCAGAAATTTAGCTTTTATAAACGATCTTGTGAAAGATCGATAGTTATGTGATTATTTATGATCTCCATATAACGTGACCAAAAAGATTTCTCCGGCCGTTTCAGTAGCGACAAGGAAAAAGTGTGCACCTTTAAAAGGATCAGTAGTAAGGTCAAGGTGCCCAAGATCATCCCTATAAATCTGCGAGGACATCGATCTTGTGGTTCTGTTGATAACGTTAGCAACATCATATACAAATATATATCTTTGGAAATCAAGAAAATGAAAAATTACTGGGAAGTACACTCTATCCATAGTTCTAAGCATAGTGAATGAACATGAGTAATCGTACCATTCTTAAGTTCCATTGGTGGTTGTGATACAAGTCCAACGCCGACTTCGACAAGAACCCGTTCCTACGCTGCTTTGCTAAACCCTTCAAGAAAACAGGCAAATTGCGATTGTTTTTGATTACCTAGTAAACAAAACCGAAACCCAAAAGACTTCGATTTAAAGTGATTCTGGCACTTATATTTACTTAAGATTTGCGTGGCAACAAATTTTTTAAAACTTGTCCACCAAACGTGTATATTTATTCAAAAGTATATCTATTCCTTTTTATTCGAAATTCGTTGTTTCCCATGATTTGTTACAAATTTTATTATACAATTCTTCTGCTTATTTTCCGTACTTGCTTATTTATTACGAGTTTTAAAACTTTATTGCCGCATGTCTGAATTTAAAGGATTTGCTCCTCGTTGGCGTCAAATTTGTAAGCTTTAGTCACTTCTTGTACTTTTACGAACACTAATTTTAAAGAAGTATTTTGGATTTATCTTTATTAATTAAAGCTATATTATTTTTTATCTGGATTACGCGTTAATTAGTTATTTGATTCATGTGTAATTCACAAGGGCTTGTTTAGTATAATATAACCAAGAAAGTATTTTCTACATCATTTCGTTTTGGGAATGTGTGTAAATCAATGTAGTTACACGTAATTGAATTATTTAAATTACTTTCTACCTTTGTTTTGTTAATTTACTTTTAATTTATTATTGTATTTTTGGTTTAGTACACCTACCTTTAAGTTCAAGCATGGTTTCCAACCCTGTTGGGATTTTTAATTAAATCGAAAGGGTCTTCTCGAGAGTCATAAATTTAATTTCTGTAAATAGCAAATCCTACAAAAGAGAGAAATCTAATAAATTTCAAAATTTGTCGTTGACATTTTTTCGAAGCGTTGAGGAAAATTCAGGAACGCATTAATTAAGGTTAAATTTTTTAGTTTAGTATTTACAATTAAATATAAGACATTTAAAAATGTTGAAAAATGTGGTAATTTAGTTTTGTTAACCCAGGCAGCTTGCGTGTTTTGTATGTAAATTTAACAGTGAATTTTATTACACACGCTACATTAATTGATATAAAGCTTCCGTTTTGACGAAAGCGATGCATTTGAAGTATACCTTCCTTACATTTTTAACGTTTCTAGCAATCCTTAACAATCGTCCGGGATTCGAGCATTAATAGAAATTTTCTAGATGAATGAACGAAAGCTATATAGGTATTTATACAACAGAACTTTAACAATAAGTGACACTGACAGAACTTGTACAGAGTTATTATTCTTAACAAAAATAACCTATTGTATGTTGGATTTCGTAAAAGATGTTGGAAAGCAAACCTAGTTAAGAAATTGTTAAACTATCGTTAGCATATATTCTATTTATGTCGAAATTATGCTTTAAAGACGATTATCACAATGCTGCATGTGGAACAATCTGCTGGCATTTTATTTGCAATGCCCCGAATATAAACATGTTCTGATCGAAAGATCGCTCTTCAATATATTTAAACATACTAGAGGTAACATCGAGATATATTTATAGCCCATGCCTTTAACGACAATTATTCGGATGTAAGGACGCAGTTTGTAGTGAACTATTGCAATTAGATTAGATTATAATTAGATACTCAACCTTTTAATTCCTCAATTATTGCATCCTTTAGGTAGCGATTTTGAACCTATCCCATCTCGTGCTACCGTATCTCACGTTAGATTTTATAACCTAACAGAACCATGTTCATAAAGACCCCTATTGGTTACCCTTTTGCAAATTGAGTAATTTATCTAATGAACTTAATTCATTGACTTTAACTTAAGGCAGTGAAAAACCGAATGAATATGTCCAACTTGCGTTAACGATATCTCGGTTTAGATCTATCAAAACAACTTTGCTAAGTTCTCATTTTTTTCTCTATAACATATACTTTGTTTTCTCTAATAAGATTAGAATCCCCGCTCCTAATAGGAAAAAGTTACTCGCAAAAAGGTAAAAGGTTTCATTTTTCGCGAATTTTTGTGTTCTTTCTCTTCCATGTTCTTCTTATTTCTTAGACTGATGATATCGCTAAAATTGTTAAAATACCGGTTCGATAGAAAATTCATTTTGTAATAAAGTAGGTCTCGCATTTTGCGTTGTTTCCAAAATATACCGGGTGTCCCATGACTCAAGGTCCATAGCTTAAAAACGTGTTATTTAAGCCATTTTAAGTCAAAAATGTTTAATAAACATGCGCGCGAAAAGAATTCCCAACCTTAGTACAGCCATTGCAAGACGGATTGCTGAAATAAATTAAAAACAAGCCAAACTTTGTTTTGCACATTCTGTTCAAAATGATCTCATCTAGCTGTTTCTGAATGTTAATTGTTGAATTTCAAGTGTCAGTTTTTGAATAAAAATACCCTAAATTATTATGAATTTAAAAATGTATTTTTCAAATGAAGAATATGCCGATATTCAATAGGTTCACGGTGATGGAAATGAAAGCCGAGCAGTTGCAAAATATCAGAAGCGATTTCCTAATTGTAGAAATCCAGATCGCCGTGTATTCCGTAGACTTCATTAATGTTTAAGAGAAATAGGATCGCTTCCTTAAGGTACCCGGCGCACGTGGTCAAATAAATGATAATGAAGCGAAGCAATATTACAGTGTATTGAACGCAGTCCATTTACTAGTGTGCGAAGAAATTTTGATAATATAGGTGCTAGGCGAATAAAAGTATGGAGAACATTACGTTACTTTGACTTAAACCCATATCAACTGCAAAGAGTCCAGGCTTTGTTACCACAACATTTCGAGTTGAGCAACAGTTCTGTCGTTGGCACTAAGTATGAACATGTACTCCCGCAACCTTTATACACTAACTAGGCTACCTCCAATAGCCGAAATACACACTACTGGTCGGATGAAAATCCACACAAAATCTACGAAGTATATTTTCAGCATAGATTTTCAGTAAACGTTTGGCGTGGAATTATTAACGACCAACTTGTCGGACCTTTCGTTTTTTTCAAGAGAACTACGAATTCTTATTAAAAATTTTCCTTCCGCAAATAGAGTTCAAATGTGGTTTATGCGAGATCTCGAACCAGCTCATTTTTGTAGAAAGATAACTGCATTTTAAAATACTTCGTTTCTCAATCGTTGGATCGGAAGAGGTAGTCCACTTTCTTGGTCTCCGAGGCAACCTGATCTAATACCTCTAGACTACATTCTTTGGGGGCACATGAAGTCCTTAGTCTGTGCTGAAAAATTTAACTGTAGAGATCAACCCATTGCCAGAATTATGAATGGTTCAGCTGAAATGCAAAATTCTCCTGATATGGTGGAGCGAACTGTTAGATCACTTTTTCACAGGACTCGACTTTGTATTGTAGCTGGAGGAGACAATTTTGAACAGAATATGCGAAAATACTCTTGTTAAATAAAGTTTGGTTTGTTTTTTATTTGGCTGTACTACGGATTGGAATCATTTTCACAGGCATGCTTATTAGTTTATAAATGAAACCGTAAGTTAACGGACTATAGGGGTTAAATCGTTTTTAGAGTGTGTTGAAGAGTTTGGGATTACTTGCAATATCACGTACACGCAATTATTCGACAGTGCGGTTGGCCTATTTTCAGGTCAAGGTCGGTTTAGAGCTATTACAAATAAAGCTAGCTTTCGATCTCAGCTTGTGAGAAGGCTAGGTATAGTTTCTTGTCGAAAAATGTTTGACGATACACTATGGAATCAAATTGAGGTGAAAAACATAGATTATATATATTTCGGTTTGTTGGAAAATAAATAAATTGAATTCATCAATTTGATAGCACGGATCAAACTCTGTCGATTGAAACGTATGTACGTGAATCTGCCTTAACTGGAGTCAAGCATGAAAGATAATCAGCATTTCCATTTTCTTTAGAACAGAAATATATTAAGTAATCTACACAATTAGAACATCGCGAAGTGTAAACTTAGACGATAATTCATTTGGGGAAAAAGTATGTGAAATGGGTTTATTATCAGTATATATGGGTATAGTAAACTGGTTGTCATATAAATTGTTCGTTACTTACCCTAGTTTAAGGTTATGAAATTCATAATTTATTTATAGTAGGCCCGAGTGCGCCTCTATTAATTTTACCCAAATAAGGACAACTACTATTTAAAAAGTATAAATTTGTCGTGTGTCAAATTACCTTAACATTATTTTCAATAAACAAAATCAAACTTGGTTTACATGCTTATATAGTAAAAAACATTTAAATAAAAGCAATTCGCATAAACACAATCAAATTTTAATGGTATAAATTGTAGAAGTTAGATCACTAGTACTACTTTAAATTTGACTCTTATTCTAATATATAACATAAATTCCTTGCCCGGATTTATTTACTAATGACTGTCTAAATGTAGGTCAAGTATAATATTTAAATATTTGTAAACAAAGAATTTCTATTTAAAAACTTCATATATGAAACTAACCGGAAACTAAGTAAATCCCTTTTAGTCAATGTCAAACGTAAATACTTTATTAATAAGAATTAAATTGTTTTTAAATTAATAGGATTTTAACGTTTCTTATCAAAATTTGTCTTAATTATAATTTTAGATTATTCGAGTTTTTTGGTTAATTTGATAACTGCCGATTAGTTTAATTCTTATTTAGAATTAAATCTTCCTCGGACAATTTACTTATTAAATTCGTACTTTCAGCAATCTTAAATCAACTTGTGACTTCAAAAGTTGCGAATTCATGTTTGTTGCGATTTTATTTATTAGACTGATCCTTATTATCAATTTTTACCTTTGCCGTTGTTGAATTAGAAATGTTCGATCACTAAGACTTGCACTAGGATCACTTAATTAACATTATTCAAAGTAATTAAGAGTTTAACTATCGTTCAGGAACAGATTTCGTTTTTACCTCTGCATATATTTTTGTCAACTTTTCATATAATAGGGATTTCTACTACCCTTTATAAAGTTGACCAACCGTCTTTGCGTATTTTTAAATTCTTGCTTTGTAATTTCTGTCGTCATTTCTGTGAATCTCGGCACGTTTCACAATTTTAGAGACGTCATCTTTTTTGTTTAACACAGGAATTATAAAAGTTTTAAACGTATTGTTTTTGGACTCTATCTAACTATTACGTTGCTATGAATAGGTTACTTATTCTAAAACAAATTTATTACTAATATTTTGAACAACTCAAGTAAATCATCACTTTTTGATTTAGCTTGCGTTTCACGCTAAAAACATTTTAATTTTAAATTAATTTAATTTCAACTTAATTGAATTAAGAGAATTTGATCAAGGTATTGGAAAAATTTTTGACTCCTCAGACAATAGCGAACGCTCCTGCGGATATTTTTTTCGTTTCTACTTAAGGCTGTACTGGCGTATTCAATGGGTAGTTATGTTCCCGCATTAGGTGCAAGTGTACGACTTCCAAGGCAACCGGTTTTGCATCTGCAGCAAGTATGAGGGGTAGGTTTAGATTGCAGGGAGTAAGAACTCTGTGGGTGGTTAGATCGCTTTTTAAGGTTTCGTGGGCTCTTTTTGATCCTTTAGTCCACACAAATTTAGGTACCGTGACCATTTATCGAAGTGGGGCGGTAGGAGAGCTCAACCTCTCGACAAATGAATGGTAATATGTAATGTTACCTTGAGATATTTGCATTTCGGCAGTATTAGTGGATCTAGGCGCATCTAACAAAGCTGAGATGTATTTATCTAGTTTGTGTAAGCCCCCTTTGTTAATTTTATGATTCAAAAAGTTGACGCCCGACAATAAAAACTGCCATTTATTTACTTTTAACTCTAAGCCTGTATCAACTAGATGATTGAATATAAATTTTAGTAGCTGTAATGTTATTTTTAACTGAGTCAAAAATATCAAAATATGAAAATTGGTAACTCCTTCGAAGATGAATAATACTTCTTCTAAACGTCGGTCCTAGATGGGCGGAATGATTACAACACCGTGTTCAGCGCGTGTAAGTCGAACTAGCCCATAGGTTAGCGTATTTAACGTCTAAATTTTTGAAGATTTTTCAGTGCAAGTAACGCTCAGAAATTCATGGTTTATATCAATTTTACAAAAGTATTTTGATTCCCGTAATTTATGAAATATTTTGTTATTCTCGGAATTGGATGTTCATCAACAATTAATTGTTGATTGTTGATTGTTGATTGATGTAGCTTTACAATCTCTCTTAATTCTAATTATCCCGTCTTTAGCAACTACGTGTTAGGGGACGCCCATTCTGAATGTGTAATTTCTTTATAAAATCCCTTTTTGGTTTTATTGTCAATTCCTTTAGCGTAAGCGTCTCTAGCTAAAACAGGCGTAGCATTTGATTATAAATGACTGCCTATTGGAATACCTTCTATCGTAACTACTGAATCGTCGAATAAGGCGCCATACCTGTCTAAAAGCATTTTTAGAATTTTTTGGTCTATATCGGAGATTGAATTTACGTTGAAGTAATCTGACAAATTCAGTAAATCTACGATTTGTTTAATCCATTCACGATTAAAAATATTTTCTTTTCGTACGATTAAGGGAGAACTACTGAATGCAATAAAAGCAATGTATAACAGAAGCAGAGCGTGCGTGAGAGTGAACCGTGCGGTAAGTGAATAATTTGAAATTGAGCAAGGTGTGAGACAAGGATGTGTGATGTCTCCTTGGTTATTTAAAATATTTATGGATAAATGCGTGAGAAGTGCATGTGAGGACTTGAGTGGTATAAATATAGGCGGCGAAGATGCAAAAGTGTTGATGTACGCAGATGATGCAGTACTAGTAGCTAAAAGCATGAGCTAAATGCAACAAATGTTGAATAAATTTATAGAAGTGAGTGAAACAATGGATCTGAAAATCAATAGCGGCAAAACAAAGGCAATGGTTTTCAATAGGAAAAATAAAAAGGAAATATGTCAGGTGAAGTTGGGTAGCGAGATAATTGAACAGGTGGATAAATTTGCTTGCCTTGGCAGAATGTTTGCAAATGATGGGCGAATAGATAGGGAAATTGAAAACAGAGTGAATGCAGGCAGAAGAATAATTGGCAGCATGTGGTCAGTAACCAAGAGTGAGCAGTTAAGTATGGAAGCAAAGAAGGCTGTGTACAATAGTGTATTTGTTCCAACTGTTTTATATGGCAGAGAGGTGGGTATGTCAGAAGAAGCATATTAGTAAAATAAATACCGTAAGTATGAGGTACCTAAGAGCTGCATGTGACAAAACGAGACGTGACAGGGTAAAGAATGAATGGGTGATGGATATGTACCAGAAAAAGGAGGCAATGCCGGAACTGTACAAAAGAAGTGCGTTAAGATGGTTTGGACATGTGGAACGAATGAGTAAAGAACGCTTAACAAAGAGAATATATCAGACAGGTATGAATGGAGAACTAGGCAGGGGTAGACTGAGAAAGAGGTAGTTGAATATGATTGAAGAAATTGTAAAAGGAAAGAGAATAAAGAGCGCAAAGAATAGGAGAGTTTGCTAAAAACGTTGTATGAATTTAATGGAAGCAAAAGAAGTGTGTAAGGACAGAAAGGAATGGAGAAAAATAGTGAATGGGTGATAGGAGAGATACTAGGATTGGTGGGTAATAGTGGGATGGTGTGGATACTGTAGAGTGCTGGGAGTTGTGGTGAAGGGCGGTGGTAGTAAGAGGAGTTGGTGTATGGGTGCATACTGTGGTTGTGAAGGTGGAGGCTTGGTATTTGGTTTTGCCTACCCCGCTAAGGGAATGGTATGATTGGTAGTAGTAGTAGTAGTAGTAGTAGTAGTCGTAGGATTATGAAGTGTTACGTCCACATTATAATGTGTCATTTATATAGGGTCAGAGAATTTTTGAAGTGGATCTTAATTTAGGATTTGGAAATGCCTCTTCTAAGTATTTAATATTCATGATTTGACAGACGCCCCTGGTATCTAACTTGTTCTGGCTCTCATAACAGGCCGAAAAGCTCTTTGAGCCCTAAAAGGTTGTTAAAAATGCCGTTTACTATGAATTAGCTCGTAGCTCGGGCAGGCGGAATGAAGCACAGGGGGGGTTTTACAGTGTTGGGCTAAAAACTCAGAACGGCTTGCAAGAGTCAAAAATTGGGGAAAAGAGGTTATTTTTGGGCTCCTTCCTATCTGGTCGTCGGTACGGAGGGTCTAGCGGAAATTAAGCGATAATGCAACTAATTACAACCGTAAATGCGATGTTCGTATTCTGAGATAGTTACGAAATAATTATTTGCCGTATGCCACTGGAGAAGCTCTACTAACGTAGTTCGGTTAGACTTACAATTCGTGAATATTTTTTCCTACTTAGATCTAATATTTTTCCAGTAAGAAAGGTACTATTATGCTTTATTGTTACAATTACGTAGAATTCTGAAATTATAAGATCTCCGGTTTTAACTAAATTTCTATAATGAGAACAACATAACTTATACAGGCAATAAGAGCACATTCAGATGAACAATTATTTACTAAATAAAAGTGTAACAGAGAGAAGGATCCCCACATTTAATTATTTAAAGACTACCTTAATCAATAACAACATATTGGCCCCATTTCTTAATGGTGTTAAAGGTCCAAAATTACGATACTTAACTAAGCTTGTGACGTTTCACCTTTCTCTATTGGTGTCTAGGAAGAAAATTATTTATATTTAGCTCAGATAGTCTCTAGCCGGGTGGGCCTGGTTTACTCATTTATAGGAATTCTCATTAACGGCGGGCTGAATCAGTCATACCTAGCTAAACTGGTTATTAAGTAATAAGTCAGTAAAACTTTCATAAGTTATATATTATAAATAAAAATAAATAAATGGTTATTTACAAAACGAATATGAAAAGTTCAGAAATAAAAATAATGATGGAATATTTACAGTAATTAATTAAGCATTCTCTAACACTAAATTAAAACCGACGGTAACAAATAAACTAAATATATGCTCTGAAATACTACAATTAATATGTACACAGCGTAGCAATCATGCAACGGTAATTAATTATTAGTAAAGCACAAGCAATGACGGCAACGATCATTGTTCGTAGTGAACAGTTCATTCAGGCTAGCATTAACTTTTAATGGTGGACGGTTGACAAAGTTAAATTCTCGTCAATGTGTTTAATTGAAAAGCGCTTCTCGTAAAAGGGCTTCAATCAACAGTAATTAATTTATACAAGTCTTTCGCGAATACTAGGATTCACTTGGAAGTTGTCTAGAATCCACGTTCTCGGCGAAGAAACATAAAGCGTGAATAATCGACCTAGAGGAATTGCTGATCTTTTGATACTGACAATCCTTTTGCGGTCACGAAGTCTTGCCCCGCAACTGCCTATTACACTTCTCAACTGGCAAGAACGTTTGCAAGCATCCCCTACGGGTCTGCCGGATTCGTGCGTCAAGCCCCAAGGGGCAACTGTGGTGTCGGAACTAGGCAAACAACCTAGGGGGCGGTGATTACGGGTTCTACGAACCTTAAGCTTGGCTGTTGTTACCCTGTTCAACTGCCCAACTGAAGAATCGTGTTTAGGCCTCGGTGATAAGCTCTACTGCCAAGGCACCTACGTTTCGTCAGCGACTGCAAAAAGGTTTACAACTTCCAGACGTAAACTAAGTTCGCCGGTTCAATAGTGTGTTTTGATATAAAGGTTGATTCTACAAGCGGGCCCTAATAAGAGAGCGTACTTTGGGTCTTGGGTCTATTGTAGCGCGATCGGACCTGGACCGCGATCAAATGTGAAGTGAATCGGTTTGAGGTTGTCACCAGAGTGTCTTGCTCGCTTCGCGTATAAATGCGAAGTTCTCGTTTATCGATACGGCTTGCTTCGCTGTTGAAAGCGCACTTTCGTCGCTCATTTTATACTATTCTGATACTCGGTATCTTTATTCCGCTCGCGTACTTTGTTTTCTATTTCAATCCTGCGCTTTGCAGTCACTAGGTACTTGAAATTTATAACGTGTGCATATTTAAAATGGCGGTATCTGATTTTATATATATACAACTATCTTAACGTATTTTAATTACGTACATTATTAGTAATTTATAGAATTTTTAATTAGTTTATATTAATTTATTTAATTTTTAATTAAATAAACTCCTAGGTTTACAAACATTTATATCTATAATTAATTATTCTAATTATTCAATGTTTCCCGCACTCCGCGATTTGTTAAAG
>JAHWXV010118411.1:0-14064 GCA_024586415.1 Phrixothrix hirtus
AATTTTAAATAATTCACAAAAGAAATTGATGATAGCTATTAATTGAGTTTACCTAACTTGATGAATAAATGTACAAAAAAACACAGCGGAGCTGACATGTGACAATCTAAAATAAATGTACACTTATTAGACAATTCTTTAAATTTATAACAATAAAACTGATTTAGGTCTATATTCTACTCTACCACGATATTATAGAATTTCCTAAATTGTATTTCAAATTTTAACAAACCTGGAGGCATTTTTGTTACAGTAATACAATGCAATTCTTTTAAAATCTTTTAGTTTTACATATTTTCTGTATAAAAGTTTAATGTTTTTTTGAACCAACTGGTACTAAACATTTAGAATAAACTTATAGTCACTAAAATAAATACACTTTCGACAAAAATACCACTTAAATTCAAATATAACTCAAATAACACCAATTACTAATGTAAAGTTGGAACAGATTAAAACAAACATGGCGACTGTTCGTCCTCTTTAAAGACTAACATCGGGTGTAACCAATAGAAATGAAGACATCCATTGTCTTCACTCTGTTTATAAAGGCTCTAACCACGACGGGATGATTCCCACGACTCATTCATCAAAGAAAATAATTTATCAATTTCTGCGACCGTCCTGTATATTGTGTACGCAATAGTTTCGACTCATAGGCGTCCACAAATGTTTCCTCCGGGGGATAGTGGGCGAGCAAGTATCTTTGTTTATTTGCGGCATTCGCTATGCTGTTGTTACTATTGAATGTTACTCTGCGCTTTTGCGGGCGTCCATACCGAGACTATTGATTTTTAATGAAAAATAACGCATTAAAAACCGACATGCAAGAAATACCTACAAACATTTGCGTATAGCCTAATTACTTAAAAACTATCAAATCACATCATTTTACAACACATCAACCTTCCAGTTCATAAGTAATGTTAAATGGTCGTAAAAATCAAGGCGGTCACATAAAAGTGGCGTTGATTTATTTCACAGCAAGATGTTTCAAATGGATTCCCGTCAGTTTATTTTAATAATTTAATTAATTTCTCAAAGCGAAAATGATTTTTAAAGATGAACAAGAAATTACTAAAATAAATTTAATTTGACATATTTTTTATTGCCCTGTTTTTAGGCTAATTAAATTAATTTCTTAATATGGGGCGCAACTTTTGGAAAAAATAAAACCTAATGAATATGTATTAAAGAAGCTAAGACTTACTAAGGTTATTTTTGATTTGGGGAGAACTTAACGAGTAATTAAAAAACTAGATCAAGGAAATGAATAATTTGTAAATTAATCTCAGTAGAAGAATGTATAATACCATAGAACTCGATTTTTGCGGCCAAAGAAGAAAAATTATAATGATTTGAACTTTAGATTCAACTTTTCAATATTTAAATATTATATCATCAAGGTTGTTAAACTAAGTGGTGATCGAATCAATTCAAAAAACAAACTCGCGCTAGTAACAAAAATTTGATTGTCACGTGTCTTGATTGAATCAGCACCTCATTTTCTAGGTAGATATTTAAAATACACTCAAGATTTTATCTCCTAGTACGTATTTAAAATCTGCGATTTATTATCGCCAAACTATTTCATGAATTGTGTTTGACCTTTAAGCCCTTATTAGAGAAAATTAATTGATTTAATAAACGCTTTAGCATAGCAACAAAACACTCGAGAAAAGCTGCAACCTTGACGGAATTGGTATCAATGAATGTATTGGAAAATTATTGTGTAATACATAAGGGTTTAATTAAGTTAAAGTGCCTATCATAAAACAACTGTGTACAAGTGTAACTACAAATTAGTGCTTTATTGAAATATTATGTTTCTATGTGGGGGCTGAATTAAAATTTTTGAAAGTAAATTAGATTACCGAAAAATGCTACTTTTCTATGATTATTTGTTACAATTTTTGTAAAATTAACAATTTTTTAGCTACCATTCTTTATTGTATGAGTGGCTGGTTAAAAGTCACAAACTCAATAGACATTTTTAAACGTGCATCTTATATTTATTTATGATTTTGAAAAAAATTGTATTTTTTGAACTAAGCCCACTTTACGATCACAGATAAAATAATTAATTCAAATTCGGTAAATTATTGAGATATTTTCAAAACAATACAAATAAGGATAATTATAATTTTTAATGTATGGTAATCCCAACTTATAAATTTTGAAAGCGTTTTCCAATTTTAAATCAAAATTTTCATCATTAAGAACAAATTATCACTTTTTTCTTAAAAAACAAACGCAGCTTACATTTTTATACTTTAATAAATATCGTAGAATATAAAATAAACTAGCTTCTTGAAGTGCATACAAAAGTCGAAAAAGCATTTTATGTGTAAGAAAAGACTTTCAATAAATGACAAATGTGGAAACTCCATTTGAAGCCGGATACACCACAGGAAATAATTAGTTTTCAGTAAAAAGATATAAAAAGCAAGTCTATCATAGATATAAAAATTGAATTTCGGCATAATGTGGTTATACAGGGTGTTTTGTGAAAGGTCTGACAAACTTTTATGGCAGATAGAATTCGTTAACATAAGAAAGCAGTCAGCAAATAATGTGCTCTCGAGATACAGGGTGTCGAAATAAAACCAATTAATTTCCAATATTTTTTCCAAACGGCCTTCAAAATTATTTTCATAATTTTCAGGTTTGCTAAATAAGAAACACAAATTTGGGTAGTAAGTTGTAATAATCAGTGACAACTAATAAAAATTTCATTTGTTTTGACATTTTAATTTTAATATGTGTGTGGAATAAGAGAAGATCTACCTTGTTAAAGTCATGGCAAGAGTTGATTCCAAGTCTTCTGGGACAAACGTTATATTAGAAAGCAAAAAGGTGTAGGTGCAGATTTTCTAAAATGATAAAAATCTGAATTGTTACCTAAAAAATTCAAAAATGGGTCGTTTCGGAGATACAGTAGTCAAATTCACTACCTAAAAGTTTAAAAAACTTCCAATATATTTTTGGGAACCTCTTAGGAGAAATATTGAAAACATCAATTCTACTCCGAAATTTTCACACCTGTGCCTCAAAAACCCATGTTCAAGGGCATGTTTTTTCTTATTTTGACGAACTTTATCATCCGTGAAATCTTGTAACACTTAACGGAACGCTCGATATATAATTTATGATTTTTTGCCAAAAATAAAAACAATTTTTGAATCTATTTCCTCAAAAATTATTTTTGGCAAAAAATCATAAATTATATCGAGCGTTTCGTTAAGTGTTACAAGCTTTCACAGATGATAAAGTTCGTCAAAATAAGAAAAAAACGCGCCCTTGAATTTTTAACAGCTTCAACCAAAATGTGAGGCCTACTACCAAGATTAGGATTTATGTACGTATAAAAAATTCATTAAACCAAGCATATACGTCATTTGTGGCTTTTTCCGCCACAAGTTATTGCATCAAGGTGCATATCTTAATGCAGACGATAAGCTTCATTGATGTAGCAGATCGCAAATGATGTGCATGCACATTCCCATAAATTAAGTTATAACGAAACCTCGATTGTATGTATTCAAATGGTAAAATTGTTCCAAAAAGCCTTTTAGTCGGTCGTGGGAGGATTTAACCAAAACAAAAACTTGTTTCAGCAAATCCTTGGAGAGTCCATGCTGAAATGCCTCCCCAGATTTTTTCTCTTTAGTTGCAAAACACGTGAATTGAAGTCGCAAAAATTGAATTTCAGCCGATATTCGCGAAATTGTAAGTAATTTGTTAAAAATTATTGCAGTACTTGCAAGGGGAGTAAAAAATAGACAAAAACAACTTTTCCACTTTTGTGCTGTCATCGTTTCCGAAAAATTCTCGATGAAATTTTCATATAGAAAATATGCAGGAAACCCAGGGTTTTAAACGTGAAAACGCCACGGAGTTAGAAAATTTTGAAGTTTTTGGTGTATTTTAGTGCAGATTCCGTTTGAAAATTTTTGCTATCTTTTTTTGAGGAGGTAAATTTTTTTTATGAACAATTTTGCGAAAATGGCCAAATATCAAGAAGCAGTAATTTGAAAATGGGCAATTTTTGAAACTTTTGTGCACGCTTTCCCTAGTTTGCATTTTAGCCAAAAAACACCGGAGACCAACATGAATACTTAGTGATTTGATATAATCGTGTACGATGATGGTTAAGCAAATGTTTTGAGAATCTGAAATTCGATGATACATTTATAAACGATAATGACACCAAGTCATTGAGGAAAATTGCGAAGACGACGAAGACTTTCCTGAAGTATTCCTTGAATAATAACCGTTTTTGGAATACTTTTTCTGTACAATAATAAGACTAACATTTGCAGTTAAAACGAATATTTTATGTTTCTTTTTTTTTATACCACATATGGTTCACAATCCAACATTTATTCCATTTGCAAAAGAATTTGTATTCATATTTCGCAATCTTAAAAACCGTTTTTTCGCAAAATTTTGCACTTTGTGAAAAAAAAGGAGGGGGAGGCATTGAGGGTATCATAATACACTTAATTCCAAGGTCATTTGCTGAAACAAGTTTTTGTGTTGATTTACGGTTGAAAACGACGACTGGCCTATTTTATCATTTTTAAATAATTAGGGATACCCACAAAGTACGCACGAGGAACTAGAAATTGTTTCCCCAATTTTCTCCTAGTTTATAAGTAATTTTATCAGATTTTTCGTTTAAAGCCGCAATAAAGCTTACAAAAGCATTAAAAATCTAAAACAATAACAAAAAGGTAACATTTGGGATAGAAAATAAAAGGTAGGTCAAAAAATATGCATTTTACTATCCATTTCAGAACTACATTTAAACCTAACTCATCAATTTCAGTACTTTTGGAACGATTTCTTCCATAAATATTGTCACTCTTCAGGACGCAACCGTTCCTTCTCCCAGTGTACGAAATCTGCAAAACTGTTACTAAAATGCGGGCGTTGCGTAATTACTATAGTCACAATAGCACAATTTGTCAAAGATTAACATAGTCTAATCTCCGTAGTTGCTTATTTGTTTGCTTTTGTGGCTGAGGCATCAGGATGTGGAAATTCCCTTTGCTCCCCTAAATTCAAGTGATTTCACTATGCCGACTAGAATTTAGCAGAACCTGGAGCTGTTCCAACGCCCATTAGATATTTTTCCCGTGCCAAACATTACATTGCGTTTTTACTTCCTTATTCAGGATCTGGGTAGAGTTTGAACCTGCGTGCTTTAGGCATAGAGGCAAACATGCTAATCAGTACACCGTGAGGTCGGCCAAAAGTTGTTTTTTAAACAGTAAACAAGTCAAAATTTTAATATCCTTTTTGGGAAACATTTTGCTTCCAGAAATTTTTGACTAATGTTGATCACTTTTCTGTCAATTTTTCGTAATTTTTATACATATTCCCAAAGACATATTAATAGTTATTACTACATAAATCGTCGGGATTCTAGCAATCCCAACCGAGGAATTGCCAGAAATAATGGTTCGGGTATTAGGAGTCACTAATAGAATTCATGATATACTATCTTGGCACCATTTATACCAGTCGGATGTTTGAATGTTTTTGATCCATCACTCAAGAATTCTCCAGAACTCTTTAAATATTAATCAGGTACCCCAACTTTTTTTTTCTAGCGACAATAATATGCATTGTGCAATTTTTATGACAATAAAAAGATTAAAAGCGTAGTTCTTTTAAAAATGTTTTAAATTGTCAAGAGCAATAGACGACAACGCATCTACATCCTGTTTACTACACTGCACACCACATAGCAGTTTGCGCATGGTGGCGCAAAAAAAGTAGATCTTTACATTTCAAAACATCTATAAGAGTCGTGCCTTTTAATGGAAGAGTACTAAAACGCATATCCAGAAACTTGTCCGAATTTTCGTTGTGGAACCAAGGGACTTACTATTCATAATTCTCGATAGAATCCCACGGGATTTATTAATAACTCGTGAATACTCATATTTTTAAAACAAATCTTTAAAGAATTCAAGAGATTTGGGTTACGAGATTGAATACTTACCAAGTATCTATAGGTAAAAACTTTCTCCGAATCCTGGCAATTTTCTAAGAGTTTCTGGATAGCACCTCGTTAGTTCTAACAATAACTCTTATTATTCGAAACATTAAAACCAAGAGTTCCCGCAATTTCTCAGTTAGACGGTCAGATTTCTAATTTCGATTGATAAAATTTGTTAAATCCCGACTATTTATGGGAGTTCTGTATGGTACCACGCGAGTTCTAACAAAAGCTCTTAATTCCCAAAACGTTAAAATTGATATTCAAAGCGCTGTTATGGGAGGTCAAATTTTTTTTGTTCTGGAAATTCTGACGAGAGTTCTAAGTACACCTCAAGAATTTTAAAAGAAATTTAATGGCAAAATTGGTCATTTTCATTGGTTAACAGTTATTGACCATTTATTAAAATTTCACATTGTGAAGTCAACACTTCCAAAATGTAACGATTTATTTGATGGTTTACTTGGGAAAATCATTTCATAGAGAACTGTAGAACTCTTCGGGGTGTATCTGGAACTTCAAAAAAGCTAGTTTTTTGAAATATGAGGTACCAAGTTCACGACTTGAATTTGTCGTTTTTAATGAAAATACCATAACTGAAGATAGTACCCAAAATTGAGCAGGTACGTGTTTAAATCTGTGAGAAAACCTGCACAGATAAATAGAAACAGCTCAATATTATAAAAAGTATTAAAACGTAAAACATTCAAATACGTTAACCCACAATGTCCGTGCTAAAACAAAATCACAGACATGTCCCATCTTTAAATTCAGGGGGTAAAACGCACTTTTATAAAAACCCGACTTTTATACTGTCCAAATAAGATTTTTTTTAAATCTCGACTGTAGTAGTTGTATTAAATTTATTAAAAGTGGAAAGAATGTACGTCTTGAATAGTAAAGTACATAAAAAATCTGGTGTAAGACAACATACGACTTTATCTTACCATTTTTAAATTTTGAAATTATAGACCTTAGTTATTTTCCTACACACCTACACTGTAAACTAAAATTAATTTAAAAGTAGAATTCATCCATTTATAATTTTCTATATATGTACGTACATGTACTAAGACAATTAAATTTTAAGTTAATTTAGAGCAAACATAATTTATAAATTTAAATAAAAAGTAATTAGATATATAAATAATGCACACAAATCATTAAAATATAAATTTATATTCACTTTGGGAACGATAATGGCAACGGTCACCCATCCAATTAACTTACCTCGCGAAACACGGAGATTTTCCTTGTTAACTCGTTTTTTAACGTATTTTCTCGGAGAAACCATTTAGTGTGTGTAAGAAACATGGTAAGCTTAAAAAATATCGTTTGAGCCGTTTTCGAGAAAATCGCAAGAATAAAGTGATACATCCGGTCATTCAATTTTAACAAAATTCTTATTAGGTCGTGCCTGGAAGCTAATAAATGTTTCACTTTCTACGATGTTTAGTGAGCTAAATTGATCACACACGTACAAACACCGAGACCAATTTCTAAAAACATGTTTTTCGGCCTCAGGAGACCTGAAAACGGGTATTTCTTTTAAAAACTGGACATCGAGAATTTTGACCAAAAACAACTTTCTCTATACTATATTTCATGTAGGTAAGAGAAAGTAAAAATGCCATGTTTCATAAAGCTAATATTGCAGTTAAATTCCTTTTTGGACATTAGAACGCCCCCACATAAATATGTAAAATAAATTTTTTGTTCAGCTGCATTTAAATTTTCCCAATATATCAATGTTTTTTTCAAAAGCCCAATTTTAGAAAAACAAATTGATTTAATACCTTGAATAGTTTGCTCGTTTCTATTTGGACCATGCGATATTTACAGGTGGTTGTGCATTTTGACTTTCCCGAACAGCTTTTTTTAAAATAAGTTAAACATTTCTTTTTAAATTTAAAATTTGGAAAATTTGTATTGCTATTTTTTGAAAAAGTATTTTGACACTAAAGTAGTTTAACAAGGAAGAAAGCTTCTGCTGAATAAAGGGATTAGGTATTGCATTAGCAAAAATAAAAAAATATTTGTTGGTTTTTGAATTAATTTATATTGCTTATTTAAATCATAAAAATATAAAAAAACAACTTGTAATACATTGAAATTTCTACGAAATGAAACAAACTTGTTTTTGAAGTTTCAATTCCAATAAAGTAGTTTTACTAAAAAAACATTTACATTCGCAAAAATACATACCCTACTAACTCGTCTATTTTTTGCTCCGCTTTTCGACATATTCACAAAAAAATGACTAGAAAACACAATTTAAATAACGCGCGCTAACGTATTCAGTCTTTACCCGCCAATGGGATTAAGTAGCACTATTTGGATGTCGATCGAACATCGCTCACTACAAAAAGCACCGTTTTCTAGGTAGTTCGGTAAACTTAAAAAATAAGCAATTTCAGCTATATAAACCCATATTCTACCTTCCACGTGGGTATATTACTTGCTACAACACACAACTGCCTATAACTGCTGTTTGTCGTAAATATAAATTCACTAGATGGACGGGCGCTACACGTGACGTCATTGATGGGCCACTATTGTACCATTTCGATAAACTCATTCAAATATGTAATTAGAACGTCCACCAAGGATAAATAATAAGGTGTTAAAAATATTCCGCATCATATTCGCTTTAATTATATTATTACTTTTTGTAATTAAATGGACAAACAAACTTATATAAGTTAAAATTAGCATATCGGGTGACGTAAAAATTGTAAATTAACTTTCCATGTGGAATAATTTTAATCTTGGTGTTAAATTTTAATTAAAAACATTTTTTTCATTTTAGCGTCTAATTATAAGATTTACTAACTAGCGACGAACATTGCATTGTATGTTTTTTCGATATAGCTATTACGAATAACTACTGTCTAATTCTTTGTTTAGATTTATGTACGTCTATGACTACAACTTTATCGATCTGGTTAATTCTATTACTAATGCAATCAGCTGGTTTAAAGAGAACCAAACGTTCTTTGTGTTTATCAAGTACACTCCGACTATTAAATGTACGTACAATGAATAATTTATGCAATCATGATGGTACAACATAGGTATATGTATATGTATATTCTTTTAACTAAAATAATTTGTCTTTATATTACATTTTAATATATTGGTAAAATTTTCCCTTCGATTTTAAATCCGTATCGTTATAGAAACTAGGAAAATAAGATTAAATTTATCGACATGTGTTATACATATGATAACAATGGTTGACTAATTGCACGCATATTCTTAAATATAAAATTTTTTATATTAGCACATTTAAAACGCGGTTACATTAAGCGATTAACATCTAGAGACAAATCAGCTTTTATATTCCATATAAATTTTAAATTCGCCCAATTTTTTATGAAAACGTATACTTTAATTTTAATTCTAAATATTTCAAGTTATGCAACCTTTCAAGCATCAGTGTAAGGCAAGCTTCATAATCCTTATCACCGGTTTCAATAAAATGTTAGCTTCGGACGAGGGTTTTATGAAGCATGCGTATTTTTTAACTTATTTTAAAAACATACCAAACTTTTAGATGCTCTTCGCTGTAGATCTTCGTCAGTTTCGTCTTCTCCATCTTCTCTGCTAATAGCAGGCCCCATGGCCCCTCAGGGGGGCTCATTAACGAGGCCGGCCTGCAGTTGCAAACCGTTCGCGTTTTGATCGTCGAGCACTACCCTGTTCGTAGATGTTTGCAGTTGTGTAGGTTTAAAGAGGGGTAAAATGGAAGGGAGTGAACGCAAAAATCTGCTCGCATTTGTTACAAATATTTAGTGTTTATCTTATCTTTTTTAAGACGGCAAAATATAATTCACTTTTGGCCTTAAAATTCTAAATATATCAAGAATTTGTTATTTTAAAGAGGGTGTGAATAAATATTTTCTGATAAAACAAACTGTAGCTAAAATGTTTAAATACGTACTTCTAATGTAATAAAGCTCATAAAATTTAATTTTTCTAGTTTAATATATCATGGGTTTGCATAGAAACCAGCCCCCTAGATATTCGAAAATCGGTTGACGGTCATGGTCAATAGCTAACAGCAGGTCGATGCAGGTACCGCGCATACGCAAAATTGCCGCATAATTACATAATACAACTGTTGCACAAGAAAAATTGGAACTTTTAAAAATAAATATCAAGATGTCCTTCACAATTTAAAAACAATTTATATATGTATGTAATAATATAAGACACGTTACAATATTCTAACTGCAATATTAACGACAAAATGTCCGTCACAACATTAAGTTTAGCTTGTGCATATAAACATTACTATAGGTAACAAATAAACAAATGCCTTTGTGTAATTCTTCATGTGTCTGTTTTTCATAGCTTTCTGAGGAGATTTTTTGTTATTAATTTATGGCATCTTGATATTTTATTTCATGACCACAGAAATACTGACAAAGAAAGAAGTACTGTTGAATAGGGGTGGCTAGACTTTGCTATCGCATATTAAAATACTCAACAACCGCACAAAATGAAGAATTTTCCTGAGGATCTTAATATAAATATTACTATTGTAATATTTTAGTAGAGATTTATAAGCATATAGGACCGCAGGTCCCAAAGGGTTTAGAAGAATCGCCCCTCCGTTACAAGGTTTATTTTTAAGAAATATAAGCATTCACCACAGCTTTAAATGCCTTTAATTTCTATATCAGAACACAATTTTTATATCTTTCTTTTATTTTTAAAATAAAACCAAATCACAATTTGAGAACTGAGCCTTTTAAGTTATCGGGCTGAAGGTAGCCTTGTTTGTCTATGCGTATTATTTGTATTAGTAAATACCAAAAGGTGAATGAATACTTACTAAAAACTAGCCTAATAAATACCTATTTTAAGGAAATAATCCAAGACCTTATAGTAATGTAATAAGTTCGTATAAGTATTACTTATTTCTGTAAACTTTAATGTAGGCGAATAAGAGATTTTAATAGGGTTACGTTAACCGATAATTTTTCAATTAGCAAAATATGAAAGCATTACCCTTTCTTCGATAAAGAAATAAACGTGTAAAATTTCTAATGTGTACTTAGAAAAGGTATCAATGAAATTCAGACAGTTGTCTAGCGTGAACATGGCTAATTATGGCATTTATAATTGATTTTTGTTTTGTGACTGAGTTTCTAGATGCGGAAATTTCTTTGACCATCTTGGATTCAATTACTATGATCATTTCGCCATGTCTTTCAGAATTTTGCCGAATTTGGAGAGGCTCCAGCGCCAGTAGCGATGCCAAGCACCACATTAACATGGAACCTACGACGATTGTAGTTCCTTATCCGGGAAGAAAGCACGTAGAGGCAAATATACCAACCACTACACCAGGCGAGGCTGGCCATAAACGTTTGGATGTGTCGATGCACCCATGGCGCCGCAAGTGGTACATCAATTGTACACGGCGGTGGTCAAACCAGTCTTGACTTGTGCATCACTAGTTTGGTGACCGGGTATAAGAACTACATCAACTGCAGCTCTGAGGTGCTGTTTGATTTTCCTCCTTTGTGCCTTCAGGTAGGAATAGAGGCTATAAAAGCTGCATCCTGACTGTTTGAATAAAAACGATGGTGTACTGAAAGCTGTGACTGGGGGCATACTTTATCACTAACAGCTTACCGAGTATATGCTTGGATAGCGGGTGATCGTGTTACTCCACTCTATTTTCTACAGCAATTCCCAGGATGGCAGATTGGACTAATGATCCACCGTAACTGCTTGATCGCCATGGCTTGATCTAATTTACAGATGGGTCAAAATCTAGCAGCTCTGATGCGGTAGGTATTTTCATTAAATCTCCCAAAATGGAACCAACCATTCCATTAGGGCCATACGCCTCTGTTTTCCAAGCTGAAATATATCTAATTTCGACTTATGAGGAATAATGTATCATTAGGGACTAATACAGCTTACAGCTCACTATTTTCACTGACATCCAAAGTACAAATAAGGCCCCATCTAATCCCACTATATCATCCAGATTTATGTGGAAATGCTGGCAGAACTTACAGGCCCTAGTATGTAGACATAAAACAGTGACTGTTTGCTGGATCCCTGACCATCAGAGATATGCAAGTAATGAAAAAGCAGATTTGTAGACCAAGTCGAGTACTGCTATGCAAACAGCTGCCTCCAACATTGGCTTACTTGATTCTCCAAAAAAATCCACTATTCAGGCCAATTTGGTCTTCAGGTTCAAACAATGGTGGGTTAAACAAACCTTTAGACAAGATAGGGCTCCAATTTTAAACAAACCCAGTTCCTATTTTCATTAAGCAGAAAATAAATCCGAGCATACACTCGCCTCTTAACGGGCCATAGCTTCAACAAATACCTAACCGCAATCGCAATCTATCAGGATCCTCTTTGTAGGAAATGTGATAAGAACGATGAAACGTTCGTTCATTTCCTATATGATTGCCCAATTCTCGGCAACTTGTTTTCAATGTTTTAATGCCTTAAACGTCAACTATAAACACGATGGCTGCAGAGACTCAATTGACGAGTATTGCGGCATGAAAATATATTGATGTATTTAGAATTATTGTACGTACTGCATTAGTTAAAGTGTTGTACGCCGCTACACGATCATGTAGAATTAAGCAGTATACCATAGTTTTACATCGTACATTGGTATTTGTATCCAGTTCTATTCTTATCGCTATGGTTTTCGATTGAATTAATAAGGGCTGCTATAGATTTAATCTCCGGACGATAATAGAGGTTGATTATTTTTCTCATAATATGAAGATTAGAATTTAGAATACATATGATATAATGTAGCGAAATGATAATTTTTGAAATTGACCTTGAGATTATCATACGCTACTTTTCGATGTTGAGATACATCCTGATGTTTTGAATATTACAGTGACCAAATTTACTCATATCTTTTTTAACTTGGTTTTCGCGATCCGCTTGAAATCCAGTAACAAAGTATCACGGTGATTTTAAAGTAGCTGCAGTTTTGTGCTTAGAGGTTTCTTACAGAGTTTCCCAAGTTATAAATGCAACTTGTGTCTCCATGTCCTTATCAATGTATTTTGTCAGAGCTAGTTGTTTAGGAAGGCCGTCGGTTATATGTGGCCCTTTCCAAGTTCATAATTTTAAGAGTTTCATTTTCAGAATATAAAAGTGCATCCTTATCAGGATTGCTTCATAGTAACACCAATTCGTGTCTAATAGGCATTTAAAATAATTTTTTGTAATCTTCAGCGAATCCTAAGAGAGTGTTTAAAGGGGTAAATACATTGGACTTTTCGGAACCATCCACTATATCGCTATTGCTGTTAGGAAATCAACTGGCATTTTGAAGCTTTATATTGTCATCGGAGTTATGTGATAAATATCCCTTCACTGCTGAAGTTGTGCCAGTTTGTGCAGTAAAATCAATCACTATACCATTCATTTCATAACTAATTTCACTATGATGCCATTATTAATGAACTTTGCGTTGGTGGATGGTCGATCCTTTACATACAAAAACCCTTCCGAAGGTAAAATACACGTATCTTCCTGTGTTGGTATGCAAATTCCATTGTTGTTTTGAAAACGAGCAGTACGGAATTGATGAGTATGTATTTATCAATTAACGATTGAATTATCAATTCGGACTTTGTCAGTAACGAAACTAATTAATTGTTTTACAATGCTTATTTAAATTCACTAAAATTATAATTAACTATGTACAATAATTTATTTAAATATTTATTTCACAATCCACTAACACCAAACATTTATATTTTTATTTATGTATATTTATATCAGAAATGCATAGTACAAGATTTCTAACAAAAACTCCCTAGGAGAATTTAATCTGCTGCTTATATATAATAGATATATTCTACAACAATACTCTAGAAGATTTCCAGAATATTACTCACAATAATGATTTAATAAATTGTAATGCTATGACTCATTACTGACCTAATTGAATTGACAGATATAAATTACTGCAATGAGTCATTTGGGGATTACATCATCTATTTTATTCTAGAAAAAGGTATTGGATGTTTCTAGAACCTTCC
>JAHWXV010118414.1:0-10828 GCA_024586415.1 Phrixothrix hirtus
TTAAACTTCAGGGCCTGTAACGGTCGGTTCAGGATGAAGGTGTTAAGAGGTTTGAATACTTCGGTGCACCGTCTGCCAAGAGGTTCATCGTTCATCGAAACAAATTATTAGTTCTAAACCAGGATATTCTGGAATCCACTCTCCATTGAAGTTAAATAAATTCTCCTTCAATTCAGTAAATAACACACCTTTAAACCAGTCATCGCTAAAAGAACAAACTCCAATTCCATTCAGAAACAGTTGCTTTGGCTGGAAGAAACAAATACGATAATAGACGGTGCTATTGCATTAGAAATTTGGAAAGAGCATCACAAAAAAAGAAAGCTGAGGAAAAAACAGGACGAAAAGAAAAACAAAAAATAAAAAGGGAGGCGGAGAGTACCAAAAGAGAAAAGTTTAACTGACAAATATGAAAATCGCAGAGAAAGTGAAGATAGTTTGGACGGTGTTGACATTAAATTAAAAGACGAAAACAAGATGAGACTGCCCATCAAGCTTTTCGAGTTCATGTTCAAATATTAAAACATATCAGTTGGAGATTTTGTTTTGGCAAAGTCTTTGACAGGAAAGAGACGTCGTTTTTCAAAAAACTACTTAAAGAATAACATTGAATTATAACTTTAACGTTAAAATTGAAGATATCATCGAAAAACTGCCTCAACCAGAACTATAAAATTGTTTACTACGTCGTTTAAGTAGTAATTATACTTATCATAAATACTGGCCAGCGTGTTACTCAATAAACAAAGCAGCAAACAAAAATTTAATTTAGCTTCGTTTTCAGGCAGTTTCACCCTGTACTTAAGAAAGTTCCAATGACCTTTTTAAAGGGATTAAGAATTTATGTAAGCGTATTTTATGTAATTGTGGGTAAAAACCAGGTCAAGTTTAAACAAATAGTTTATTAACAATCAAACAAACATTCAGTAAATTGAAATAAAACTGTAGTTATGACAATTAATAAAGTTTCAAGCTGTTAATTATTTACTTAAATAATTTTTCGGCGTGCAACACTCAATAAACGTAAAAATTATTAATGTCTTTAAATTAAAAGGATGAACCAAAACTCTTATTAATTTATTCACCGATATAAATATACTTTAACAAAACATTTACATATGGTGTGCATTTTCTATGGTCTAATTTAGTTGACTTATAGAATCTGGGTGTCGCAAAGGATTTCTTTGTTGCGGTTCTTTAAAGTGATTTGGTGAAAGCTGCTACCCAAGTCAATCTGGCCTAGATCATATCAGTCGCCCTTTTGGATTTTTAAAGAATGATGTGGTTGTACTCCTACCCTGAACTTGATAGTGAGATCTTGGCATCAGCTAACCATTCTTTTTACTTTTACGCGGCATTTGTATTGAACACTTGTTTTGATTATCTAGTAGATCAAAACTGGAACCCAAAGGACCTTGATTTCTGGTAACGCTGGCCCTTATATACCCTCAAGGTTTCCATGGCAATAAATGTTAAAAAACTCGTCTTCACCAATCGTGTGTATTTATTCATACGTATGTATATTCCTTTTTATTCGAAATTCGTTAGGTTTCCCATGATTTGTTGCAAATTTTATTTTACCATTTTTCTAATTATTTTCCATTCTTACTTATTTATTACGGGATTTAAAACTTTATTGCCACATTTCTGAATTTTAAGAATTTGTTCCCCGTCGGCGTAAACTTTGATCACTTCTTGTACTTTTACGAACACTAATTTTAAGAAAATATTTTAGATTTATCTTTATTAATTAAAACTATATTTTCTTATGTTGATTACGCGTTAATTAATTAATTAATTAATGTGTAATGAACAGAATGTTTGTGGCAAAATAAAATACCGTAACGAAACTATGTAATTGTTTAAAGGTATTATTTATATTTACTAAATTACAGCTCTTTATTTACACGTATTTATTTAAATATTTACATTAATAATAAATATTCATATTTCTATTTATTTAAAACAGCTTTTAACAATACAAGATTCTAAGTAAAACTAAACACTAAAGGAATTTAATCTACCAAAGATAAAATTAGTTATAATGCTAATGTAATAAATTGCAATGCCACGACTCATTGCTAACCTTGAATCGATTATTGATAACAGTAATGAATCATTTGTGATTAGTCATTTATCTTAGTTATATGGAACCTTCTGAATCGTTCGGGAGTATTTTATTAAGTTTTTAATGTTTCTAAATTTGTTACAATACGTTTTGTCTAAATATATTGATATGTTAAATATTATAGTTAATTTTTGTTTGTAAAACTATTTTACAAATAAATGTTTTCTTTGCTTTGTGTCAATTATTGGTACATAAAGAAACTTCGAGTGTCAATAACTGGTACTCCACAACATATCACTATAAAAGCAATCATATTTCATTTAATTCCAAAACTTAGCTGTTGTTCGGTATCTGAAAGAATAGGTTGGCACACTGTGTTTTGATAAAATCGAGAATAAGTATATAAGTATAAGAGTATCGCGCCGTAATAAAATATCTCCTCAAAAAACTTTTTGGCAAAAGAAATGGACTGTGATATGGTAAATGTATTGGGGGAATGTGCGCCTTCATACGCAACCGTTTACCATTAGGCCGAATTTAAAAGAGGACGAAAGAGTGTTGAAGATGATCATCTCAGTGGAGATCCAGAAATTCTTGATGACGTCCACGATATCGTCTTGAATGATAGAAGATTGAAGTTGTCGAAAATAGCAGACATTATGATGACTTCGAAGGAACGGGTACGTTTCAATTTAACAAATGCGTCAGAGATGCACAAGTCATCTGTAAGATGGGTGCCGCGTTTGTTGTCAGTTGAGAATAAGCGCGATTGATGTAAGTTATTTCAAGCCGATTTAGATAACTTTAATGCGACGTCATGTGGCAATGGACGAAGCATGGATACATTTTTACACCTCAGAAATAAAACAGTGGATGCAGCGGGAAGATCATGGCATCCGTTTTCTGGGATCCGAAAAGCGTCTTACTAATCAATTACCTTTTAAAGAGCAAAACCATAACCGGAAAATATTACAATGGTTTTCAGGATAGTTTAATAATGAAAATTTAGGAGAACCGCTTTGGCTAAGAAAACGATCCTTCTACTCACACGAGTTGAGTTGCGGTTCAAAAAATTGCCGAATTACCGTTTTCATTAGTCGGCCGCCCTCGGATTTGGCACCATTTTTGGCTGGAAACAGATTTCGGTCAAATGACGAAGCGAAAGTAGTAGTAGATGAATATTTTGAGTCTGGAAGAAAACCATTTCAGGAAAGGAATTGAGAAGCTGAAGCGTCGTTGGACAAAGTGTAATTGGTTGGGTGGGGGGGATACGTAGAAAAATTGAATAAAAATTTTGTTTTTATATCAAATTAGAACATTTCTCGTCCAGCTCTCGTATAGCAATTTGTTAAACTAGGTATAAAATTATTAAGGTTAAAATTACCTATTCTTTTGATAATGTTTGCCATCTAATAAAAACTTTTTCCAGTTATCATTACAAATTCCCTGACAAAGATTTTTGTTAATTTCACGACTTTCTACTTGTTTACAAAATTTCCTGACAATTCTAGGTTTTCCAGATAAGAGAACCTTGTTTTTATTCTTAGCCATAAGACTATTCAATAAACAAAACACAATTTCTTGAAATTTGATGGTAATGTAATAAAAGGGATTACTGTAATGAAAAAATTTTCTAAAGAAAAGACATCAACTTATCGAGTTCAAAATGAGATTGTGGGTAAATAAATTTGATACTTCTCTACTTTATAATTAAAATTTTGAGTCTGAATGAGTATTCTACAAAATTAATAAACATTTTTGGAACTATCGAATAATTATTCTACGTATTTTCAATTGTCTATAATAAATAAGTAATACATTTTGCTTATTTGAAGGATTTGAATGATTATAAAACGAAGATCGATAAAATTTCTACAACTTTAAATGGCATTTATTCAACTCTAAGCTTACCTACAAGTCCTCTAATTAAAATACAAATTACAATAATGAAACTTGGCAGAGTATTTGTAAGATTAGTAAGTTCCATATGGGAATCTCAAGTTCAAATCCCACAATACTGAGTTAAGTTATTAATCGCTCAGTTATAATTAACAGCTCTATGGAGTGATATCTACTGTAGATCTAGACGTAATAGACCTAGAATAGATACTATTGCTACCAAGGCGGCTCAAAAAAATACGGTGTAGAAACATAATCAAGTATAGAAAAAAGTATGTATTTTAGAAGATAAATTTTACATTTTATATCACATTAAAATTACTAAATATGTCTTTAATGATATATTTTAATCAAGGCTTGATATAGAGTTACAATAATGAACGTGATTCAAATGTAAATCAAACTTGCTGCGTTTGGGTGGAATAAATTTCAAGCGTTTGTAAACATATCAAAACCGAATAAGCAGATTCGAAATACCTATCACAAATTGGATACAAAAATAAATTTAAAATGGTATAAATTAAAATTAGGAATTTTCAATATCGCACGTATATATGTATCCAGCAGTTTTCAATATATCTGGATTGTAATTATGTTCTGAAATTAGTTTAGAGTTATTTTTATATGTAATCAAACATTTTCCGATAAACCTGGCAAAAATCAAAAATAATTGAAATTTAACTATCCATGCATAAATATGATAAAAAAATTTATTTTAAAATTTTTTTTTCAAATTATTGCCCCGAGTATTTTAAATATAGGTACATTACCTACATTAAGATAGATATTAAAAAAAAAACTAAGCCTAGTTTTGTTACATTTTACAACATGATTTTCCATAAGAGAAACTCTTAATGCATCAAAGAAACGATTCAACTACAACGAACGGCTGGTGATTTTACAAACTTTACGTGGTAATGACGTTGTTATTATAAACCAAAATTTAAATCAACTTAGTTTAAAGACAAAAACTTGATAACGCGCTATAAAAAAATGTTGATCATTTTTTGATAAAATCTTAGTTTTCAACTGCAAATGTGAATAATTCAGACAAGTTATTATGACACAAAAATTCGTGAAATCACGAGCAATCTCCTGGTTATTATTTACAAATGCGCGAAAAATTAAGTTTGAAATGTATTTCGATATTGTTCGAGTTTTGAAGAAATAACCATTAAATGCAGTCATAATATTTGCCAACTCCATTCAATAAACACATAAAACTTACCCTTACTCGAAGTAGACAGGTAAAAGTTTTTCAAAAGCTGTATATTGGAGCGCCAATTTGGGGAAACGTTGCGTGACGCTTTTCTTTAGTGGTAGTGACACTACTGACGCTACATACGGCACTGCAACCTATAAATAACTAGAAACTGCGCTGCGCGCATTTTTAAACATCTCAAGCGATATCAGAAACATAACGAAAACCTTGGTAGAAAAGCGATCAAACGCGACCATACTTCTGCATTTTCAAAAGCTCTATATTACCAAAGTGTACACGACGATTCAACAGGTTCGATACATACAAGACATTTACTTTATTGATTTAACCATGCGACCACAAATTTTAATAATTTGGTATTATTATGATACATACCCACCTAAGAAAGTGTTCTTAAGTGAAATGTTTAAAACGGCAGATAAAGACTAGAACAAGCAATTTTGCACAAAACACCATGCTTGAAATTGAAGCATAAATATTGCGCAGTAAAACGAAATAAAGTTCATTTATTTACATAGAGCAACTTTCCGATTTTAGTCATAATAAATACATATATTAAAACTGATTAGCTCTAGAGAATTCTAGAAGCTTATAAGGATAATATATAGGTTTTAAATAGGCATTTCTACACATTATTGATTATTTTTGTTATAATAGTTGTTTTGTCTTTCATTTGCCTATATTTAATTAGGACAGAGACAGTAATTGCAATACAGGCCGTTCTTTACATCAATGATCTTCAAACCTTGTGAGACCCTAGCCCAGTAAATATTTTTTTTAAAACCAAAGGTATTGGTTACCCTTTAGCAGATTTAGTAACTGCTCTTTAAAAGTTAATTAATTTACATTAATTAAAGCGTGAACTGGTTGTAGTTGTGGATAAACACCGTAATTTTTAAGCATTTTGTTATGATCCTAAGGATCAAAGGCCCATTTTGCAGAACAATAGTTTATAATTCTGTTATTTTTACCTGAAAAGTTGAATATAAATTCGCTATTGGTTTTATTTATTTTGCAGTTCCCCACCAGAACGACAATTCGATTCCAATAATTAAATAAAAAGTCTCAAGCTAATGCGTGTATTGTGAAAACAAATATCAATATGTAAAATACAAATTTATACACACAAATTTTAATCTAATAATCTACAAACGAATACAATGACATTTTCAGAAACATTACCTCAGATTTCAGTCGACCAAAATATAAACCAACAGGGTTGAACAACTGATCGGGTCTGAGGTAATAATCCTGAGTCATAAATTTGAATTTACACTTTAAAATAAAATACTTTGAATGTTTTAGAAATTTTAATTTCGTGTTAATTTGATCTTAATAGTTCTAATAAGTTCTCACTTAGTTTATTTTTGTTTATATTATTTTGATGGCAATAATATACGAAGGGAGGTCAATAAATTCGCGGGATGGGGGGGAAGGAGGGTAAAAATGTAGACTGTGTTAAGTTTTTCTTTTCAATATATTCTCCCTTGATACTAATACATTTTTCAGATCTTTCGATCAACTTATTTATACCGTTATAAAAAATGTTTTATTTTTTTCATCAAAATAAACCGAAATTGCAACTTTGATCTCATAGTCGCTTGTAAATTTCTTCCCGCGAAGTTCCTTTTTGAGGTTAGAGATCAAATAATAGTCTGAGAGTGCCAAGTCTGGACTGTAGAATGTGTGGTTTAACATTTGAAAGCCACAATCTTGAAGTGCAGCCATCGCAATATGACTCCGATGCGCTGACGCGTTGCCGTGCAAAAGCAGCACAACTTTAGTTAATTTTTCCCGTCTTTTCGCCTTTACAGTATCTATTAGCTGCTTTAGAAAATCAGCATAGTAGGTCGCCGTTATTGAAACACCTTTATCTTTGTAATCAATGAGCACGATACCCCTCGTATCCTAAAAAACACTTGCCATTATTTTTCCAGCCGATTGTGACACTTTGAACTTTTTTGGGGATTATGTGCCCTTTTTATGCCATTGCATAGATTCCTGCTTGGATTCAGGCTCAAGATGATGAACTCAAGTTTCATCTCCCGTAATAATTCAGCTCAAAATTTCATCTTTGTCGTCTCGGCAGAGGTTTAAAAACTCGCGTGCACACTCAACACGATGTTTTTGCAGTGGTGTGAGCATTCTGGGTACCCATCTTGCACTAACCTTTGAGATGCCAAGATGGAAATGGAAATTATTTAAAATGGTTGTAGGAGATACTCCAACCATTTCTGCAAGTTGTTTCTTCCTTAAATGAGCATCTTCAGATACAAGTTTTTCTACTTTTTCCACAATGTCTGCGGAGGTGGCTTCAATTGGCCGATGTGGTCGGGGGTCGTCTTCAATCGACTCTCTGCCTTGTTTAAAAAGGTTGTGCCACTTATAAATTATGATTTTACCAGGATAAGAGTTCCCGTAAACCAACGACATTTCATTCAAAATGGTTTGAGGTGGTTTTCCTTGTTTTGTTAGAAATTTTATAACCGCACGAAATTCGATTTTTTCCCTTGTCGATATGTTTATCCGCCTTTAGTTGTTTGATCAATAATAACTCTGAGGTTAATAACTCAATCACAATGAAACTCTCTAGGTACACTAATAAGACGTCGCCGCATAGATACCGCACGCGGCAGTAAACCTCTTCCGCCAACCCCTCCATTCCGAAAATTTATTGACCTCCCCTCGTAAGTACTGCGAATTTGTTTTTTGTAATAGTGTGAATATTCTTCGTCCTGGGCCGCGGGTGCTGTCCATGCAGAATTCGGCGTTTCCCTTTCAGAAGCTGAAAATATCTGGGTTATACGTACTGCAGTTCTCTGGTTTCCCTGCTTGCGGACTGTTTTTAATTCGCATTTTTAAACTTGGCACGCTCCCGACCGATTGTTAAATTGTATTACGTTCGCTTTAGTAATCATTTTAAAGACTTCGTGTTGTAGCGGACTTCACTTCAGAATCTCATTTATACGTTCTGCGTGAGTACTTAATCTGCTTAGCTGTCTGATTCACATGGCGACGTAACGTTGATTTCCTACTGGCAGTAGCGTTATAGGATATGTTCACTTACACAAAAAAGATGTTGGGTTTTCGTGATTTAGGGTTTTTATCAATTTCTGTAGATTTGTTCTCCTGATTTGTTTGATAAGTTAGATGACTGCATTTCAAACTGAACTTTCTGCACGTCTAGTTTGAAATTGGTGAACAACCGTTGGTTTTGTCCGCGGGCAGTTTAACCCTGTTTGATTTTTTTCGTGTGATGCCCCCAGTTAGAAGAAACTCATTTTACAGTGGCTATTTTGTATTTTATGATACCAGAACCCTTCTTGTTTACTCCTTTTATTAGGCACGATTCGTCTTGGCATTCAGTCATTAGTTTATTTCAACAACTACGAAATTTTATATCAATTCCGCAGATGTAACCGTCACTCTTGTCAAAGGTTATTAGTTTCCAACTATCTGTTTTTTATTATTTAAGAAAATACTTGGTTTAGGTTTAAAACACCGTTACGTATTATTTTATATACAATATTTTTAGAAACATTAAATATTTTTGCATTTATTTAATTTTTCTAATGTTGGATCTTATGTGGTTTTGTATTAATTCACGAGGGTTCCAATAAAAGTCGTCTCAACACATTTACTTGTAAATGCCTTAAAATACTATTTAATTAATAAACTGTCGGCATTATTAATATGGAACTACTTTTTACCGGTACAATTATAAAGAAAATTATTAACAAGACATGTAAAATTTAGCGTGCCTTTTGTTATTACTCCTACAAAGGTTTCAAACAATTGTAACAGAAGCAAAAATGCTTTTGTTTTTGAGCGGACCCTCAATCCCAACCCATAATAGAACGTGCGCAATGGTGAAATTTTTCCGAGCTTATAGTGCGCTACTGCATCTAAGTAATAAGCAAAACACTGATGACTGTGTACAAAGTTGGCGCAATATTTTTATTTAGTCTTCAGAATATCTCCACTATAATATGTTTGTTCATTAGAAAACTAGAATTAGAAATTCCAAAACTTCTTACAGCCTGGTATAATTGATGGCAACGTCCGGTATAGGACCGCGACTAGGCAATTAAGAAAAATTGCTTTAACTGATCAGTTTCATTAATTAGCTAAATTAAAGTAGGTATGGGGGCCTTCGTAAAAAACAATTTAAATCTCCAAGTAATATTCAATTATGGTGTCATTTTATGAAATTTTATGTTTTGTTTTCTAACGTCAAGTATTACATTAGTATATACCGTGCCCAAAAACGCATTCACAAATTTTGAATGATTACGAAGTTGTAAACAAACAAAAAGTGTATATTTTTTCGCCTTCATTTCAACAGTGCGACAAAATAGTGGAGTCCATGCGTTTACATAGTTTTACTGCTTTAATTATATAATGTGAAACCTGGAAGAAAAATACATATAGGTCAATTCAAACAACAGCTCAAAGTTTATATAATGGTAGTGGACTATTTTAATAAAAACAAAAACTATATTGGCGCAGAAACAAAAGATGTAAATGAAATATAAACTAATTATTAACACATAATCAATTATTCAGTTCAAACTATAATTTCAACTTATGAGGCTTCATAATTTTCTAAGCAGTTTATTTAGCCAGTATTAATTGGCATTTTTTATAATTCTTATAAAATCGTGGAATATTATTTACATTAGATAACAGTTATAAATGTTTGTTTTGTACCTTACAATAACGTTGTAAAAATTCAAATTGATATTTTGCATATACAAAATTCTAATTTCACATCTTTGAATATTAATTAGTATTAGCACAGTTCTTTTAAAGTTATATATACTTAATTGTTCATTGGGCCTAAAGCAATTGCTGTTTCTTTTTTACAACCAAGTGGAGTGTTTACGGCAACGGATTCTATGACATCACAACTCCCGTATAATTTTTCAACTTTTGATTAATATTTTAATTAATAATTTATTTATCTATTAAATAAATTTTAGAAAATTCTAATTTCTGACATATGGATTAAATAAACTGTTTTTTTAAAATTTTAAATTAAAAAAATTGCCGATTGGCTTCAATAAGAATTTATTTTAAATACATTTAACTATTAATATAAATTAATGTGAAAATGGAACAATCTTATTTATGAACTATTAACTAAATCTCTGCAATATCCGTAATACACAGTGAATAACACTTTTAATCTAATCGGTTAATTTTTCTGGTTTAAATGTCGTTAAAACTAGCTTCATTGTCCCAATTATTTTATTTAATAAAACAATCGTCCCTAGTGTACCAGCCGTAGCATATGATTTTATTATACATTTGTAATTTTTTTTAATTATTAATATGGGATATAAAGCTTACGTTTTAATTTTATACTATATAGGGCGTGACTTTTTTGTTTTGATAAACAAAATATCGCCGTTGGAAATTTTTATAATTAAATTTCATTCTTAATTTAGCAATTGCCCAAAAGCAATTTTCAAATGCGATTTTTACGCAATATCTGTTACGTCGATGACAGCGGCGGCGCGTAGTGGTATGTCTTGGGGGTGGTGCACAATCCGAAACAAACGTCTTTACACTACAGCGAATACAAAAACACTGAGAGCACAACTTCAATGTGATCCCACTTAGCTTTACAACTTGGA
>JAHWXV010118421.1:0-11969 GCA_024586415.1 Phrixothrix hirtus
AATAGATGATGTAATCCCCAAATGACTCATTGCAGTAACCGATATCTGTCAATTCAATTAGGTCAGCAATGAGTCATAGCATTACAATTTATTATATCATTATTATGAGTAATATTCTGGAAATCTTAACAGTATTGTTCTAGAATTTATGTTTTATATATAAGCAGCAGATTAAATTCTCTTAGTTAGTTCTTATTAGAATCTTGTGCTGAAAGTTACTGATTAATATAAATATAAATATACATAAATAAACGTTTGTTGAAAATGCATTGTAAAATAAATATTAGAAATAAATAATTGTAGTATTATATAAATAAACATTTTAAAAACAATTAACTAGTTTCATTACAATATTTTCAAACAATAGTTAATATCTTACACAATGACGACAAAATATAAGATTTTTTATATTAACAAAAATAAATAACTGTAAGTATTTAAGATTTTAACAAAATAATATTGACAAACAGTAATATTATTGAGTTTTCTTTTTTGCATACGATTTTCTAACCTACTATAATTATTTAATAAAATATTGGGCATTACAGAAGTTGTTCGTTTATTTACTTAATAAATTTATTCTTAGGCATTCACAATTTCTCCTACAAATAAAATTAATAAGATTTTTTTTGACAAATTTCCTTTAAGATGTATCGCTTATATCTCAAAAATCAACAGTTGAAATGTGGAAAATATAAATAAAGGATTTTTATTTTAATGATGATATGATGTGATAGTTGGTAATTTAGTGCCAACATCTTAAAACATTTTCGTTATGGAAATTCTTGTTAAATTTTCAAGTAATGTGTGATGGTGTTTTGTATGGTGTTAGCAATTTGTTTATGAGTTTGGTCTTATTGTAATGAAAGTTGTGTATTATATTTAATGCATATGCATTAAAAATATGGTTTATTATTGATTTTAAATAACATCGACAATAATCTCTTTTCAATTACAAGATTATGTTTACATGTTTTGCAGTCAGGACGTTGTAACGTTGTGTGATGTTGCTATATAATGCTTTTCTGATGTCATATAACCAATAAAATAAAAAGGTTATATCATAATATCAACAAAATCTTGTTTTGGATAGTTTTAAATATTTGCATATATTTCTATCTATATCAGAACAATAAAATTCTTCTAATTCTTTATTTGTAGATAGAAACAAAGCATAATTTTGGCATTTAATTTTAATTTTATAAACTATATAACCACTGATGTAATTAAGAAAGGTTAACTGATTACATAATTATGATAATATAAAAGTTGTTGCAGGTTCCTTTAAAAATTCATTTCATGCAAATATCTTGTTATTAGAGAATTTTTGCACAACTACCGATAAACAATAAAGTAAAATTGTTAAAATTATGCAAGTGCACAACTTATCATATAGCTCTAATAGTTATCGTAAGACACGGCAAAGGAAATTATAAGGTTAGGTTTGTTTGTTTACCTACGTAAGAGAAATGTTACAACAAAAGTCACGACTTTTGATTTAATTCAAATGATGATCTATGCATATTACAAATATAGTATAGGTAAACTTTCCAAGAAAAGTTCATTATAAAGTGATATAACAAGTTACCGAAAGTTAGTTTAGGTACATTTAAATTTTCAATACTAATTAGTGCATCCCAAACATGCAAAAACTCTTAAATATTTCACGATAACTATTATACAGTAAGTATCACATGATTTTAACGTTTAGCAGATCAATTAGTGTATTAGTGCAAAAACTTTCTATTGTAACCAACAGCTCCCTCCCTCCACAGTATGTGTTAGATTGGGCAATATACATTTCATCCAACAACGCTACATGTTTCTCAGGTGCTTCAAAGTTCATTATTTTATTTTTTAGGTAAGTAATATGTGAGTTTTTAATCCAGTACTGCTCGTATTAAATTTAATACATTCTTTTTACGAAGGCGGGATAATGAATTTGTATAATCACATAGGAATAAATGAATTTTGAAAATAAAACTTATTTTTCAATATAATCCCCTTTTAATACACACATTTTATCTACCAATATTTAAGTCTTTTTGTTTTCAGAATAGTGATTTTCTTCAAGTGCAAAATATTCGTTCACTGCTGACATTAGCTTCTTATTTGTGCTAAATTTTTTACCACCAAGAAATGTTTTCAGTTTAGGGTGCCAAATCTTGCAAATAAAGAGGGTGTGGCAATAATTCCAACTTCAATTCGTCTAATTTCTTAACAATGGCATTAGAGTTAGTGTGTGTGTTATGATGAAATAGCATTTTCTTTAGCCAATCCTGATTGTTTTTTAGGGAAAACTCTTTTGACTGGTTTAAAAGAGCTGCATAATATTCCCCATTGATCATTTTAACTTTTTGAAGATAATCTACAACAGTATTCTTTTGACATCCCAAAACACAGATGTAATCATTTTCCTTACTGGCAAAACTGCTTTCGCTTTCTTTGAAGCCCGTTGTCCATGTTTAATTCACATTTTAGATTGTTACTGTAACTCAGAAGTGGAGTAGTATATTCAAGTTTCATTGCAGGTGACAAATCGGCACAAAAATCAATTTCATTTCGTTTAAAAATCTTCGAACTCCAGGAAGAAAGATGATAACAAGTTTGCTTCTGCTCGATCATTAACAAATGCAGAATCCAATTTGGTAATTGCTTTTGCATATCAAGTTCTTCATTCAAAATGTAAACTAAACTAAACTTAAGAAATCCCACGTTGCCTCCTATCTCCGATGTTTTCAGTTGTCGATCCATCAATACCATATCGTAGGCTGTATCACTCATTTCTGAAGTTGTTGTCATTTTTGGTTGTCCACTGTGGGGATCATCTTCTGTTTTTCCATGTTTAAATTCGTTTTCCCATTTTTAAGACAGTTGAATATGAAGGACAATATTCGCTCAATATCTCTTTGATATATTATGCATTTCAGTAAAGAACGTTCCTTTTTTTAAGAGATGTTTAAAAACAAGACGATGCTTGATATTGTTCATTTGCAAAAATTGCTAAAGCACGGAAGTAACACAGTTTATCATACTCAAATCAAATTCTGTTGGTAAAATAAGTAACGACAAACTCTCACAATGTGAAGTATTCAGCCTGCCCATGTAAATCTCATTCATTTGGTAACGTTAATACAGTACTAATTCTAATATACATAAGTGTAGCTACCGATAAATATACAATTTTAATAATATTCAAGAGTATGAAATTTCACAATACATACTCGCATAAGCAAAATGATAGAATGACCCTTTTGTTTGAAGTTGCAAAAATAACGTGATATAAATACATACCTACTGCTATCAGTTCTCGTTACAACTGTGACAGCATATTCCTTCTCAGATGCAGAGGACATGGCTTATAAGTTATAGTAGGCTTTGACCTCATGAATAAAGAACTTCATATCCTAGCCTTGATGTTTACTGCTTCTTGTGTCGAAATAGGCATTGAAGTTGGAAATCACAATTATAACATTTGTTATATCTATTTAAATGGAACTAAATATAGGTATGAACTATAGAAAATTATTACCAGGTCTGTTTACTGACTGATTATCACATTATGTATGGATGGTTTTAATCCTTTTCAATCGCTAAAAATCTAGGATTGTTGTATTTTTGTTGCAACGTGAAGGTTTCGACAGCGACTAGGATATTCTCTGTGATAGAAACGCTGGTTATATAACCAGCCACATTAGAAATTATGTTCTGCAATCAATTGATCAGATTGCAGGAACAAAATATTAATGTGGCCAGGACAAAAACACTGTAATATAGCCAACTCCATTAAAAAAAAAACATGTTTTGAGGTCAGCAGCAAAAAAAATACTAATAAGAGTACAGTTCTTTTTGTAGTATGTTTTATCTATTTGCATTATTGAATATTCATTTTGACTAAATTTATTTTCATTTGCTTAAGGTAAGTTATTTTTTCTACAACCTTGTGATAAGTAGTATTTCACTAAATCATTTTTGGTTCAGTAAGTATTGCTTTATCTCACTAGTGCGATAAAGTAGTACCTATCAATTCAAAAGTGATATGGTAATAGTATATTACATAACGAGTATGGAAAATGACATAAGGATGATGTATATCATTTTCCAACGTGCTATGTACACTATTTTTCCCATGACCACAAATTATTACTATTTCAGAATCTATTTTATTAGTTGAAAAACTTTTTTTCTACATTTTAATTATAATAATTAACTGCTTTCAAGTATGACAAATTATTTGACAACTTTTAAACAAAAAATCCACTTGTAATTTTTCAGTAAAATTCTAAAAAATAAGGTACACTATGTAATATTGATAAATTTCCAAAAGTTATTGTTTGGAAAAATATTTTACCAATGGTTGTAGAAAAAGTAGCATATATAACAAGTGCGATAAGTATTCTACCACACTTGAGCAAATTTGTACATTTCACTTGTACTTGTTACATAATTACTAATGTTTTAAATTTTTGCAAGTTATATGATCATTATTTATCACTTATCAGAAATAATAAAATCTGAGCAGTATATGAGGGCATGTTGAAAACTAATGCCTCCTATTCTGTAACTTAACTAATTCTGAATCAATTTATATAAACAGTGTGACTATTTGAAGTTTGTTACGTCTACTATTATAGGATATGTTCACCTTCTACATAGTAGCCATTTATTTAGACACAAGTGAGCCAACATTTGACTAGTTGCTACATATCATCAGAAAAGAATTTTGGTGATTTACTGTGGCACTAGCGATAGACTTCTGCTGGAATAGTGCTCTTTGAACTTACGAAAAAGCAAAAAATCATAGACTGTAGGGCAGGTATTTCTGGATTGATGGGGACAAGCATTGTCATGATGGAGAATGTGTATTTTTCATGTGAACTGTCATATGTCGATGAATCTCTATGGGCCAGCATCCCTCCACTGTCAAGAATTCAACAATAGGGTGCTGTTTTAACCGCACGTCCATACCCTCTGCCATTTCACCTCTAACTGCCGGTATGTGTGCAATCACAGAAAGCTGTAAGTTGGCTTCCTTATACTCCACAAGATATCATGTCTGCTAAAATAAGCTCTAGTGAAATTGGCCCAGTGGTTCCAAAATTATCCACACAAGACATTAGTTTTCAGCATGTCCTCATAAAATATCAATTCAAATACAAAAAAATAGTTATTTTCATTCATCTCAAAAAATCATAAAGCAAGAAATTAATGATTAAAAAAAATTCCATAGAAATATTGTCCCCACTTCTAAAAGCCATAAAGTGACAGAAATACAACTAAACAATCTATAATACAAAAACATCATTAATTAAAAATTAATTAAATAGCGCAAAAATAAAAATCGAAAATATTTACCGGTTAATTGTAAAATAAAGTGATTTTAAAACAATACAAATTTTTAATTTAAAAGTACGTGACCGAAGGCATCAAAACTATTAATTTAATGATAGAAAATTTAAACTGCCTTCATCATTTAGAATAATTTGGTAGTGAGATTAACTTTACCTTAAATGGGTTGTCATCATTCATATTCATGTTTAAAGGAATATTATTTTGTTGAGCAACGGCTGCAGCAATATTGTCTTCTAACGTTGGTGCTACATTTTGCGATTGTAACTGCTTGTTTCCTAAATAATTAAATAATTACTAAGGTATTCAACTTTTTAAGTAATTATATACCTATGGCTTTCTGTTTTTTAGTTTGTGTTATAAGATCACTGTTATATCCATCCATTTCATGAATACCAGCACCATGTGCCGCAGTCGTAATGAGATTGCGCAAACTGCGTTTCCTTGTACCTAAAATTACATGCAACAATTTACCTTTAATGTTACAGTAGAAAAATGATGCAAAATATTAGTAACAGTAGATAGGAAGTTTCAGATTGTTACTTAATCATAATTTTCTGCAAATATCAATTTTATTTTCGGCGATTAATTATTCATATGGCAAAAAATGCTTAAGAATAGGAATTTACTATAATTATGAATGACTTCTTGGAACTATAGTGAAACCTCTGATAATCATCAGTGTAAAGGGGATTAAAACTATTTCTGATAAACATCTTTTTGGGTTTAAAATAAATACCTCTTTTAAGAGTGAAAAAATTAGTTGTAGAAAATAGTTTTTTGGTAAAAGTGTTAGACATACAGAAAATGTTTTAGAATATCAAATAAAGGAATATTACACCATTTGAAGAAAAGTTGATTACCACTAAGATGAAAGAGAAAACATTTAAACTACAAGTTGTGGTCATCAGTTTAAGCATCTTAGCCAAATTTTATGAAACTGAAATCTAAGAGATAGCGCAGTTTTACTACAAAATGAAACTAAGCTTGCATTTCACCACTCTAAATGTTCTAGATGAGCATGTGCTCATAAAAGTTTCAAATTACATTCATATGTTTACTTATTTTAGGTGCTCGCTTCTGAAAACATTGCAAGTGGCATTTATATTATAATGTATACGACTTTAGATTCAAATTACTATAAAAGCAATTTATTTTTGTATAATAGAATAATAACAGCAGAAAGTTTTACAAAATCTTATAGAGTTTAGATTTTACAAACGTGAGATTAGTTAATCTTTAACTAATGCAATTCTGACATAATTGACTTACTATTACGAATTTTAAAAGTTACGATTACAATTATTTCTTGAATCTAAATTTCAGAAGATGGTCTTGAAATATTTTCGCAATAATACTTCTTACATTCATAAAAATTGCGTTTTACTGAATATGCACAATTGCTTGTATGTACTATCACTGCAATAAATTTTATAACATACTAATCCTATAATACTGAATGATAGTTCAAATAATATTTACAGAAGTCACATCATTTGTGTCTGTTTGTGAGAGAAATCATATTATTTACAGTAGTGTACACTAAACTCCAATAAATTTATGGCACTTGAATGAATAGTTTTAAATAATAGAAATGACTATATAAAAATCTTTATATTTCAACAAAAATATATAAGGAAATATTCCATGATTGAACAAATGTATAATTTATAATATTGACATTAAATTTATAGAAGTAGAGATAAAATGAATACAAACAAAAAAATTAATATTATAATTGTCTGTCATTATGCAATAATTTAACTTATTTAAAATTGCAAAAAATGCTATGCTAAAAAAATATTTAAAAAAAAAAGTTGAATATGTGTGAATTCGAATCGTAAAATCAAATACAAACATGATCTGTTTCAGGCGAGTTTACCAGTTGGCTAAAATAACCACTATGTTTTTGTTCCTAAGCGTACATATAAATCGACTATTTATTAGGTTTTATACCTAATGAAAGCTTAAAAAGTTATTATTATGGCTGGCAAACATCTATGTATATACACGTGTTGTACATATATGACTCTAAAAATGGCATTTAGAGATACAATTACTTATTTATCTATGTTTAGCTCAAAAGATAGAAACATCCAATTATTATTTGTGTTTTTCATAACCGTAGATTTGCCTTACATTAAATATGTAGATAAACTTTAAAACTAATGAAGGCTTTATATAAATTATTTTGTAATTACTCTTCTTCACTTTTGTTTCTTATTGATCAGGTTAAAAGAACCGTTCTAGTTAATAAAAGACATATGGTACAAAAGGTAATGTATTATACATCGAAATAATCATAATTAAATGCACTACAATGTGATATATTTATTTTATTTAACAAAAAATTATTTTCAATCTTCAATACCAGTTTATTAAACAATCTTATCTATTTTTGTTAATAATTACACCAAAATCCCGATTCTCGCTCAAAAAAATATGTCATTATTAGTACAACATTAATCATTAATCGTCCTCCACATGCAAAGTTTTATGATTCTGGTGTCATAGTTTTTGCAATGCCTATGAAAGAAAATTGAACAAATAAGTGACAATTTTGGCTAAACTAACCAAAATTAAAATTTAATATATTGGGTTTTCGATAATTTTTACAAGTATTTAAAATCAAGTTTATAGTAACCTTAAAAATTTGGACTAAACACTCTTAAGTACACAAATTTTCATGGAGATATATCAAACAACACACCTAATAAATATAATTAATATAAATATATAATTTAAAGGACAAAATGAAGATAATAGCAAGTTGTACCCAAGATGCTGCTTCACTAGTGAAGAAGAAAAAGAACAATCTAGAATGTGTATGAAGGAATTCATGAAACTATAAAGCTGGATGTGAATGATATAGTGGCTATGTATAATAGTTTTATAAAGGTTGCAATTTCCAGTGTTTTGCTGCATAAAGCAAGATAGCTCAACAAAAAGTTTTTCTGCTGAAATGAGAAAGGAAACAATTATAATATATAAATAAGTTATTAGACAAAAAATCCATGGGATTTATTTCCATAATGAGCTACCAATAGTACAACAGATTATGGCAGCTATCATAACATACAAAGATATTCCTAACTTATCCTGATGTGTGTTATTAGGAACACAGGGATTGTTGTGTAGATGAAAATATTTGGAAGACATGACATTTTTGAGTGGAAGAAAAAATATATTACATGGATGAAATTCAGATTAACAAAGGACACACAGTTTCAAAGGTATGGTAAGATAGAAATATCAAAGCAAACATCAGGCTGTTCAAGAAGCTAAAAGTCCCAATGGGAAAGAGCATCGTTTAATAGTTATTCACATCCCTAGTAATAGTGACTTGTCGGCAGTTTATCAAATGTTGGAGAAGAATTCTGTGGCAATCATAGACAATGCATACTATCATAGTCATTGATTCAAAGTGCTGTTAAATGTTTGATTAGTGGAAATACTTGACATATACAGTAGACACGATTGCTCTGTTGAGCTTCCTACCACTGTGAACTAAATCCCCTAGAGTTAATCTAGGCCACGGCAAAAGGAGATGTGAGCTACACAAGAATACAACCTTCAAATTAAAAGACATTAAACAGCTCCTTGAGGAAGCACATTATGGACAAGAACTGGAAGAAATGTATCAATCATGTGCGCAAGTAAGAAGGCTATATTGGGAATCCAATATTAATGAGTAGGATATACAGGCTGTCTCAAACTGACCAGCCTATTAGAAGTATCTAAAAAACAAACAAATTAAAGTCAAACTTTAGAAAATTATCTTGTTACCTGTTCTATCTTTTAAAAATATTTTCAAGAAGGTGGCACTTCCGGTAATACCAGAAATTGCCTCTAACTTTATTATTTTAAATAGAACATCCAGTACATTAAATTTTTGTAATGTAATTTTTAATTTTTGTCTAAAAAGTATTCACCCAACTTTTGCTGTTTTTGAGGAAAAAATTATTTTTGTTTCACAGAGACCAAAATAGTGGGTTTAATAAAACTGAATATCTCTAAACTGGAAAAAGGCACAGTTATGAAGCTTCCTCTGTGACACGTAGTTGAAATTGGATTGTTTAGACATATTCATTTCTATACATATTTTCTGGCAGTTGTTAACAAGTTGACATTTTCAATTTTTTCCAAACAAATGTTCTATTTTATGTGATTTGCTGTTAATGGCTGTGACTAGTTCTTCACAATAACATGTTAAAGTATGTCAGTCTATTTTAAAATCACCTTCAATATTGCCAGCCTTGACAGTGTGTAAAGAAAATAGTGAAAGTTCTTCTAACATGTGGTAGAAAATCGCAAATAGAGCAGAAAAGGTGGTATAACTTTTTTCACTGTTACAAATCATTAGGGAGATATTGTAAATTAAAGTTATCACACTCTAGTAACACTGCATTGAAATTAGTTTGATCTACTGACCTTTATTTTGTTGTGTAAATAATTTAATGCAGCGAGATATGGTTTATTCCTGGCGCCTCAGTTTAATTAGGTCATAAATTATAATGGACTTCATTTTGAAAAATAACGAAATATTAAGATAATTTAAAATCCCAATTTTTAATTCATTTTGCAGTTCTAAAAGGATTAAGTTATAGAATAAATTCTTGTATATCAATGTATAATTTTCATGTTTATTTTTAGAATAAATACAATGGGTTAATTTTATTGCTCTCATCATTTATAACAGCAAATTTCAAAGATAAATGGGATATAACACAAATAAGGTAAATAAAGAAAATTTAAGAACATATTTAAATTATAAAATTTAAAATAAAAAAATAAAATTAATTAACTGGACAATTTATTTAATGGTAATAACATAGTAAATTTTATATATTAAAGTTAGATTAAATGTTTTCAATAAAATTCTTGAGAATAAGAACTTCATAGTGACGAACCACTTATATTATTAAATATGCCATTAATATAAAAATTACCCAAAAACATAACCTAACTAAAGTGTTGTTTTGATTGAGGGTAGAATTTGTATTTTAGTTGTAACTTTAATTAAACACAATACTTAATTCTTGCAATATAATTAGCAATTTCACTACTAACTAAAGTACTTTTGGTAATTTTTTTGTTAAATTAGAATTTAATTGGACATTGAAAATTTAAATAAAGTTGGACTTTAAGTAATTACTTCTAGATTATGTTCAGAGAGGTTAGTCAAATTCGAAACTTCAAGAAATAAAGAAAGAACCCCTTTATTATTCTAAACCAGAAGCACCACGAGATGAAACTAATTTACATTCAATAGGCGATGTGTAATTCCTGTCTTCCGTTAATTTGATCTTACAAAAAATTATAAACCTAGATAACGCAACTCATTGGATACTCTCCTTATCGCAAGTAAAAACTATTAAATTGTGCACCACAAAATGCCTTACACCTTTAATTTATTCAATAGATAACAAAATCGCAGATATTTTTATCAAGGTTCTCTGTGAAACTGCATGAATAACACAATGCTCGATTTCAATGAACTATCCAACTATTTTACTAAGTCATAAACTAATATCGTTATATTTATTTGAGTCATCCCATAATTGTATTTGACTTGTTTTTAAATGACAAGTATACTGAACTTACCGATGTTGCCAAGTTTTCTGTTTACTAGAATTTACAATTATATATAATACATTTTATGAAATCTTTTGTTATGTATAATTAGAACTAATTCCTAGATACTTCCCGCATAGAAATATTCATTAGTTGTAGCATTCTTCCGTAACAAAGTTTTAACTTCTAGATAATGCCAGATCGCACCCTGGCAAAATAAATCTAAACAATCTGGTGTGAGACAACACATGATTTTCTATTACGCACATAGTGCTGTGTCCACTTTTGCCAATTAACGGATATTTACCTAAATTATAAAATACCTGAGCGATTGCTTAGATAAAATACAAAATTATATCAAAGGAACATTGTTAAATTTTAAACCTGTACTTTAGACAAACATTATTTCAATTTAAAATAAAATTGTTCATGCCGTTGTAAAGTTTAAATATTATTAAACCTTACAAATGGCGGGATAATACGAAATTTTCTACAAAACAAATCTTGAGACGCTAATGCCTCTTTGATATTAGTGAACATTAAAAGGTGTATGTTCGTAGGCTGGATTTCTAAATATTTAATTTGATTTGAGTAATAATTGAAATGTTAACTCACCCTGAACGATGTCTTCAAAGCTTCTTCAGCGGATGTAGCAACACTGTGGTGTAAAGGACCATTTTTTAGGTGAGGAAAAGAAATGGGTAAATTAAGGAGGTTGCTGTAATGTATGTGTTTTTTTAAGAACAAAATCTATTGGTAATTGTTGCACGTAATGCAAATATAGCACCGCTTAAGGGCACACAATTTATGAACAGACGTTTTGCATATAGTGTTACCACTAGGAATGTCAAGGGACGACTTACGACTGACTGTTGCGCTATCAAATATACACATTTAAGGTGAAGAACACCTTAAAATTTATATACAAAGTGATTACTAGGAATCAAATTGAGTTATTTACAAGACATTAAATATCAATATGGTTTCTTTTTACAACATAACTAAAAATAAATAAAATGTGTTTTGTATAATGCAAACTTAATTTA
>JAHWXV010118423.1:0-17793 GCA_024586415.1 Phrixothrix hirtus
TTTATATAGGAAAGATAAATTCTAGAACAATAGAAGTAGAAGATTCCAGAATATTACTCATAATAATGATGTAATAATTTGTAATGCTATGACTCATTGCCGACATAACTAATTGACAGGTATCGGTTACCGCAATGAGTCATTGCGATTAGATCACCTATTTTATTATAAAGCAAACATTCTAGATGATTCTAGAATTTCCATTTACTGTTCCTAATTTTTGTTACAGTATTTGTCGAATTCCTAATAATAATATACAGATATTTTTGGATAAATTGAACACATTTTTAGAACGCTTCAATTTTAATCACAAAATAGTATCTGCGGGGACTTCAATATAAACATTTTAGATAATTAAAGCAAGAAACGAAGTTTTCTATCCTTACACAGAACGCACGAAATCAATCTTACAATTGTTACACCCGTAAGAATAACCGATACCTTCAATATCTGTATCGAAAATTTTCTAATAAATAAATTTGTACTGAGAAATGGAATTCGAACTCTTAACACCACGGTTACCTTTTCTGATCATAATCCGCAAGGCACCAACATACGTGCTATTAAAATAATTCGAAATGTAACTTATAAATGAACTAGAAAATACAACATAAAAACAACACTAAATTTATAAATTTAATATAAAATATAAATTGGGATAGTATTTGCTCTACCCAAAATCCTGTTGATAAAAAATAAACGAATTTCATAGGTTTATTGTTGACGCTTTTCATACATGCTATCCCTTAACTCGAACCCGATCACCAGTAAATAAAAAATCAAAAACATGAATTATAGGAGGAATTAAAAAATCAGCCAAGATTAAAAGGGAATTATTCAAAATCCTAAAATTCGTTCTCAATAAAATTCTCCGTAAATATTACCAAAGGTACTGTATAATTCTAACATGTATTTGTAGTTTGGCTAAAAAGATGTACACCGATCAAGTAATATCAAAATCGTCAAATATTATTAGAACAACATGAAAAATAATTAATAGTGAGTTAAAAAACATGAACCCTAATATCAAAAACATGATGATCAAAGTTAATAACATAAGTACGGATGATCGTACTGCTATTTCAAATTATTTTAATGTTTACTTTGTAAGTATCGCTTTTTAATTGACCCAAAATATGTCTAATGCCAATAAGTATTTTGATAAATTATACCTACTAAAGTTAAACAATTCCAATTCGCTCTATCTAATTCCGACTACACCACAAGAAATTTTCACAATTATAAACAACCTAAAAAAATACAAATGCAGTCGGAGTTGACAATATTCCAATACCTATTACTAAACTATGCTCTGTACATATTTCAAAAGTACTTTCTCATTTAATAAATTGCATTGGGATATTATCCGTACAAGTTTAAAATATCAAAAATGATTTATTTACGTAAGAAGGACGGAAAAGATTCTGTACAAAATTATAGGCCAATCGCAATTCAGTGTATAATTTCAAAAGTTTTCGAGACAGTTATTAAAAACAGAATCCTAGATTTCTTTAGGACCAATAATTATTTTTGCCTGAATCAACATGGTTTCCTACACGGAAAATCAACAGCAACCGCTTTGAATAGCATACTAAGTAGTACAGCGTTTAATCTTAATAACAATAAACACTCAAGTAGCTTAAATTTCGACCTCTCAAAGGTTTTTGATCTTGTAGATATACGAATTCTAATACTAAAATTAGAGTACTAGGAATACGAGGTTTACCTCAATCAATACTAACCTCATCTTACTGGAAGAAGACAAGTAGTTGAAATTAATTATTTCAACCATAAAAATGAAATTATTACTTGTAGATCGTCTGTAGCTAATGTGAATCATGGAGCACCCCGAGGATCAATACTAGGACCCCTACTTTTTCTCGTATATATGAACAACCTACCTGGTAGCGTCAGGGATGCCAACGTCATTTTATATGCGGATGATACAAGCATAAATATACAGGGAGATATTATCAACCAATTAGCATTGAAGATAAGCAAGGTACTTCACGACACACAAGAATCGTTTGATGCAAATCGACTGGTGCTTAACAAGAATAAAACATTCGCTATGCCATATACTAATCACAGTGATAACGATAATCTTAGGTCAATATGCAACAGTAAGTATAATATTGAATTGAAGTATGTACATTATGCTAAATTTCTGGGACTAATCATGGACCGTAAATTTAAATGGAACGAACATGTTGACAGTATAATTCCGAAAGTCAATAAAGCACTCTTTTCACTTCGATAACTTAAACGCATTTGTGAACCGAAAACTTTAAGAATTGTTTACTTTGCATTTTTCGAGTCAAATATAAGGTATGGCTTACTCTTCTGGGCAAATTCCATTTATCTTCCCAATATATTTAAATTATAAAAAAGGCGATAAGAATAATGTTTAATATTAATAATAGAAGTAGCTGTAGATCCACTTTCCTTACATAGCGTATAATGTCAGTTTCCAACATTTTTATATTTGAAAGTTCCCTGTTTGTCTACAAAAACAATGAAATATTCAAAGATAGTTCAGAAGTTCATAACTATAATACCTGAAACAATTATTTACGTGCCGAGTTAGCAAAATCCTTTGTATATTATAAATCATACGTTTTTAATTCAGAAAACATTTTTAATAAATTACCGATAGAAATTAAAAGTTCAACAAGTTTTACAATATTTCGAAATTTATTAAAATCCTACAAGTATGACAAATGCTATTACTCAATGGAAGAATTCTGGAACACATAACATATATGCCAATACTTATCCACACTGTGTGCGAAAGTAAGCATGTCTGAATAAATAATCTATGTATAATTGTTAGTAATATTTAAAATGTTGTGCTCTATGTAATTATTTTGTACCAATTTAATATATTTCATGTATTTTGTATATTTAAACACCAATGGTAAACGAATAAAGCATATTATTATATGTATTTATGCTAATTTTTAATAAAATATTGCTTTATGAAGAATTTATAAACACATTTTCAAATTCATTTACTGGTTAGTATAATATGTGTAACTCTTTTAAGGACTGTGAATTAACGTACATTATTTGCAGCATCGTGTTATAATTATGTATAACCGTTATCGAATAACATTACTTCATTAGTAAAATATTTGCTCGACGTGCCTTGTTATCGTTTGCAGCTAGTCTAAATTTAGCAATGGTCCTTTTTTAGTATGGGAATATGTCGAAGTTGTTTTAGGTTATTCTAAAAGGAACTGGGAGTTTTAAACGTATTGTGTGTTGTAACTGCTGTATGTATATTTAAGTGTAAATGATTTCGTTCAAATACTATTTACGAAAATGAATTTGTAATCCTATCTCGAGAGTGGATTGATTACACCCTTTGTTTGCCGAAAAATAAAAATTCAATATTTCATGTAAAATACAATCAAATTATTACATAAAATAGCACTGAATCATTCAATTTACAGCAGGAGGCAAAAGTTCTGTAAATAAATGTTGCATTGATGTTTTTATTCTTAGTTGCGACTTCGCGCAAAAATAAATAAATTAGTAAATTTAATGTAGTTTGCGAAAATAATATTAAGATCTTGATTGGATAAAAAATGCATCCCCTATTGCAAATTACACTCTGAATTTTATTGTACATTACCCAAAACTCAACCAGCAAATGATAGATGACAAATATTCGCTACCAAACATTAGTAATATACTCGATATATTAGGAAAGGCAAATTATTTTACAACACTCGATTTAGCTAATGGATTCCATGAAATAGAAATTCATCCAGAAGATATCCCAAAAACATAATTTTCTACAAATGGAATTTCGACTGAAGAACGCCTCTTCCACTTTCCATATATTTATTGTCAGAGGATTAAAAAATTAAACACGTCGTGTCTATCAGCTCTACACGTTCGAATTCTTACAAAAAACCGTTTAGTATCTGAGACATGTCATTACATCTGAAAAAGTAGAACGAAATCCTGACAAAATCTCTGCAGTAAGAAATTTCTCAATTCCACACACTCCAAAGGAAATTAAAAGCTTTATTGTACTAGTTGGTCATTGCAGACGCTTCATTCCGATTTTGCTAAAATAACCAAGTTGATGACTAAATGTTTGAAAAAGGTTGCCAAAAGTATCCATGTTAATGAATTTAAAGATTGCTTTAGCAACAACAGTGACCAAATTTTAATGAATAATCCAGTCTTACAATACTCAGACTTTTCCTCACCTTTCATACTTGTAACAGATGTAAGTAATACCGTCTTAGGTTTGGTACTTTCGCAAGGAAAAATACACCAAAATAAACCAATTGTCTATGCATCCAGAACATTAAATGATACCGAAACAAGATACTCAACAATCGAAAAGGAACTTCTAGCTATTGTTTGGGTATGCAAACACTTTAGATCTTATCAATACGGACGAAAATTCACTACCTACACCGATCACCGATCTTTAACTTGGCTTTTCGATTCTAAATTCTAAATTAATTAGATAGAGATTGAAACTAAAAGAGTATGATTATGGCATTATATACAAAAAAGGAAAATACAATACCATCGAAACTAAATTAGAAATGTTTGAGTAAAGTTAAATCAGAAATCAAAATTTTATCAGACATTCAAGTTCGACCACTAAGAATGCCACCCGAGAATTATAATAAGGAAGAAATCTCGACGAATAATCCAACTACAAAAGAAGGAATTAAAATTTACGATGAAATCATTAATAATAAAATTAACTAAATACTAACATTTCCTAACGTACGCCATAAACTAGAAATTACCCACAAAAAATATGAAAACCATAAACTATTAAACATCAAAGCTTCCGTAGTATATATAAAAAAAATTTCAGAAGAAGGACTAAAATTGTTTAGACGTTTGCAGCAAGTAAATACTACCACTGACAAAGAGAAATAAATTCTTTTGATCAAAAACCATCACGAAGGAAAGACGAATCATAGAGGCATAGACGAGACATTAGCAAAAATAAAAAAGAACTACAACTGGATCTATATGAAAAAGACAATAATAAATTTTATTAATGCATGTGAAATCCGTCAAAGATCGAAATACGGCAGAAAGAAACTTTATATCTCAATTATAATAACAGAGACCGTACTAAACCATTTCAAGTAATATATATTGATATTTTTACATTTAATAATAAACAATATTTGACACTAGTTGACCCGTTTACGAAATTAGCACAAGCTATTCGCGTGATAGAAAAAAATACTATACTTATAAGTGACGCCCTAGTTAAATACTTTGCTTCATTTGATATATCTCAAAATTTAATTGTGGATAATGGCACTGAATTTAACAACGACACGGTCAAAGAAATCTTAAAGATGCATAAAATAAATGTACATTTCACCACATCCAACCATCATGAATCTAATTCAATTGTAGAAAGGTTTCATTCCACCACAATTGAACATCTACAAATCTTCAAAGAAACACATAAAGAGGAAATCAATATAATGAACTACGCAATAATAGGTTACAACAGCTCAATACATAGATTTACTAATTACATACTTTTCGAACTAACATTTGAACATAATAATTCTAGAAATCCAAACGAAATATATTTTTCTGATACCTTTGGCGCGGAATATGTTGAAAACCTCAACGATAATCCTGAAATTTTACCTTCAAGATTAGGAACAACATAAACTCAAATTGATTCTTGGATATTTGCTTAAATTACAATATCACCGCAACAATTACTGAATTTTTTATCCTTCAAGATTCATATGCCGAATTACACATGTACTAAAAAATTTCAGCCACGTTCTCAATTGCGATAAAGAATTTTACAATTCATATAGAATTATTGGTATTCAAGAAAACAAAATAATTACGCAGATAAATAACTTAAACTCCTTATCTTACAAAAGAACCGAAAGAGGGTTTACAGATGGACTCGGTTTAATAATAAAAGCAATTACAGGAAAACATGATCAAAATGACACCTTAAGATAAGATCGAGCAATTAACCCACAATCAGAAAATCAAATCAATTGAAAAATCCCATGCAAAATCAAATGACGACACTTCAAAACACAATCTCACAATTCAATAATACCGTTGAAACCCTCGCTCAGAATCAATTATTTCTAATCTCACATTAAAACTGTTAAACTTCAAAACATCGAGACATCAATATTTCTTAATACAGATAATAATATCACAACTTATCACTAGTGACCTTTCAAATAATATATGAAATTCTTAAAAAAATTGAAATTGCAACTACCTTCTCTAAATTAAACATGTTCCGCAATGCAATAACAGAACCAAATGAATTTCTGAATGAGTTGTATGAGTTATATCGGTAAATAATTAAAATAAACCCTCTTTTTAGCCAATACAACAAAATATGCTACTGCTGTGAAAAATATTCGAAATTAAAAGCTATAGGAAGGAAAATCAAAAATTTGGAATGAACCAATGGGTCATCATTATTTCGACCAATACTGCGCGATACAAAAATGTGGAAATAATAATGACAATATATCGTTATACGGAAGTTATGTACCTGAACTTAATAATAAATGTGTAGTAAAAATCAATGACATTCTATCCAAAACAAATACAAGTAACCATAGTTTTAAAAATATAGAATTATCCAAGTTAAAAGTGAGGAACGATTGTATGGAAATAGAAAATACCAATTTTGAACCATTTAATTTGGACACGATTAATTTAAATGAACTAAAAACTTTTCATAGTGAAATAACTAATCAAAAACAAATATTAAATAATGTTAGTGACATCTCAACAAGTTTTCAGAATACTAGTGGCTACAAAATACTTTTATGCATTCTAATAATTGTTTTAATTAGCAGCCTAGTGATTTATTGTCTCTGGACCAGAAATATCAAAAGAAGAAAAACCGAACAAGATATTAACATGGAATTCGGAGACGGCCAAACAACCCAACCAGCAGCAAACCTATAGTTCTCAAGTAGCGTCGGAGGAGTTAATATGGTTTAGCTCATGGAAGCAGTGTCAGCGGCTACCTAGAATTAAGTTATTATTATACCTTTAGAAATAAGAAATCAACATATAAAGCAGTGATTTCAATTGCATAATTTAGTCTTAAAGTTCAAAAGCTCTGGAACGAATATAGCTTGTGAAAATTGCTTTTTCTTTTCAAAAAACAAACTTTTAATAAGCAACGAAAATTAGCTAGAAAGTTATAAATGTATTATATAATATTAGTTTAAATAACTCTTGATTTTTATTAAAGGAAGACAATTTCCATTTATTCCAATATACTCATACCTACCTGCAAACAATATACAGATGAGGTTAGTTCATTCCAAAGACAATACAATAGCTACAATAACATAAGCTTATTACATTCAAATATTAATATATTCTAGCAGTAAGTTATACACATATGTATATGGCAAATATTGTTAAATAGCTATCAGAAACTGCCTTAAATATCAATATTTAGCAATTTTCAAATACTAGTTTTCAAAGGTGAAATACGTAAATTCACATATTAACTTTATTAAATCTTTATAGAATAAAACGGGCAAAAAAAGAGGTAAAAATTGAACCCAATATTTTATTTTAGCATAAAATTATCATCTTACATTTACGTAACCCAATAGTCGACCAGATGCATATCTAAAACAATAAATCAAACCCCGGATTACAAACTGTATATTTCTCTCAGGTTACATTTAACTAATAGGTTTAGGTTACATTTATGTAATTATACATTTTTTGTTTAATTTTATTATTAGATTAAATAAAGTTATTAATCCAATCAAGTTCTATTATTTATTAATAATGTAATAAAATTAAAATAACACTAATTTTATAAAACACTCCAGAACGTTTGAGATGGTTCCATAGGACTAAAATATATCATGTAATCATGAATAACTCATTACTATAACTGATAACTAAATAAACTAAAGGTTGCAGTAATGAGTCGTGGCATTGAATTTATTGCATCAGTATTATGATTAATTTTATTCATGATTTTACTTGCATATTCTGGAATATCTCTTTTCAAATTCCTGTAGTTTAGTTCTGCTTACAATCTTGCATTGTCAAGTAGCTATTTTAAACAAATAGAAATATAAACTTCATTATTAGTGTATTGTAAAATAATTACTCAAGTTCAATATGTGTAAATAAATAATTTATAATGTAGTGAATATAAATAGTCCTTTTAAATAAGTGCTCTCGATTGGCACATGGGATTTTCTTTTGTCATTCTACTGATGACTCTGAATGAAAATTAAATAAAAATTCCTTTCTATTTGATTTATGGTAGCTTGATTTATAATTATGTATAAATAGTTTATGTTTCATGATTTACTACTGTTACGCATTGTTTTCTCATGTAACTTAAATCAAATAGTATGAGTACAAATGAATATTATACAGCTTTCTAAAGGTTAGTATTGCGGAGTGCCGCTTAGATAAATAATCTCTCCCGCCATCCTCCTCATTTACTTACTAAACAACTTGCAAATACTTCGCTTAGTGGCATCTTAAGTGTTGTCTTATTACAATGGTACATAGCATTTTAGTATTCTACGAGGCGTGTTTTTTAAGTAAGTACCGTTTTAAAATATAAAAAACAAGTAAACTTTTTTTAATAATTTTATTTTTACATAAAAGCCTGTACCTTAGTTTACTTTTGTACATAATTTCCAACAATATTGAGATATTTATCGTATCGTACAATCAACTTTTGAATCCCATCCTCATAGAAATCTGCAGCCTGATTTAACAACCACTGTAACACAGCCGTATTGACCTCATCATCGTCGTTGTGGTGTTGACCATCCAAATGCTTCTTCAAATGCAGGAACAAGTGGGTGCAAGATCGGGACTATATGGAGGAGGATCCAGTTATTCCCAGTGAAAAGATGTGATGAGATCTTGAGTTCAAGATGCTGTGTGTGAACGGGCATTGTCCTGAAGCAAAACGATCCCCTTACTCAACATGCCTCGCCTTTTGTTTTGGATTGCACGGTGCAGTTTTATTTATGGTTTCACAATACGTTGTAGAATTTATTGTCACGACGAGGTAAAAGACTTACAAGCAACACCCCCATTCTGTCTCAAAACACAGTACACATGATTTTCCGACTAAAAATTGTTCGTCTGAACTTCATTTTCGTGGGTGATGTTGAATCTAGCCATTCCATAGATTGCTGCTTCGATTCCAGTGTAACGTAAGCCACCCATGTTGCATTGCCTGTAACAATTTGGTTTAAAGAAAAGTCAACGCACTGACTACACGTTTGGTTTTGTGCAGCTCAGTCAACATTTTGGGTACCCAGTGTGAGCACAACTTTCGATAACTTAAGCGTTTGGTCACAACTTCACAGAGAACACTTCTGGAAACTTGAGGAAACTCATCAGATAACGACGAAGTCGTAAAGTGTCTATTGTCCTTTGATTTTTCGTCAACTTTCTGAACAAAATCTCCAGTAATGACAGAAAGTCGCCCACTTCGTTCCTCATCGTGAGTATTCGCGTGGCCATTTTTAAAAGATCTAACACATTTTCGTACCATTTATTCACTCATGATGTTGTTTCCGTACAGTTCAATGATCTTACGATGAATGTTGGCTGATTTAATGCCTCGGCGGGATGCTCGATCAAATAAACGTAAACACGGTCGAATCTTTCAGTAATGGTGCCTGTGGCTTGTCAACAGATGTAGATACAGAGTACGCAAGCGCGGAAAGCCTCTGCAGCGCTCACGGTGGCAGAATTTCAAAACAGTACTTAAAAAACACGCTTCGTATTATATTTTAGAGGGAACATAGTTGTTCACGTTTACTTTTATAATTTCTTGATGTCTGTAACATTGTCTTATCACGGAGAAATCTTATTTTCCAACAATAATGGTAAACCAGGTAACATAGTTAATTTATTTATGGTGATATAATATTTAACTCATCGAATATGAATAATATTTGACGAGAAGAAAGTTGTGCCAATGACTTCTTACTCTAATTTTTCCACTGCGCCTTAGAAATAAGATTCAGATTACTTGAGCCATTATACCATTTGACATCGATTATCTCATGTTTTAATCGCATAACTTTAGTTAACACAAGAAGATACATTTATCAGTATCAGTTTAACCAAATTTATATCTCTTATAAAAAAAGATAGAGACCAATAGCGGGTTAATGACTTGAAATGCTGTGTATACATATAGGGTAATTCAAAATTACTATTATCCCCGTGTGTTCTTGTCATAATGAAAACATAGTATAATAAGAGGACAAATGTGATTAGATGTAGCTATTTACAATACTTATTTATTTCAGATTGTCTATGCGTAAGTCGCCATTTTTCAAGTGGCCGAAGAAAGTAAATTTCGAAAATCTTCTTCAAGGTATTTCATTGTCTCTTAATGATTGCCAACAACAACACGATACAGTGTCACACCAAGACTGATCAAAACTGTAGGGTGGCCATTCTAGAGGTGTTGGTAACTATTCAAAACCTTTTCCAATCAATTTATCTCTAAAGTTTTCCTTAGGATATTCTCTTACAGCAATTGCATAATGCGTAATACTCAATCCTACTGGAACGAAACTTAACCAAAAGTCTATGATTTTCCATTTGAAGTACAATGTAGTTACGTAACATCATACTTAAATAAATTTTATTTCCGATGAGTATCATGTTGCTAAAATAATAATTCATTTCACCCATAGTAAATTATTTTATTAATTACAGTCAATATTTAGAAATTTCTCCTTGTAGTCATCTTCAGTTAACACTAAATCTTAAAATTATACAGAGAAATTAAATGAAAATTTCTTTGATAAATTAAAATTTATAACTAAACGGTTTTTCTTATACAATTTTAAGATTATGTTATTAGTTGAATATGCTTACACAGCGAAACGAGTCGTAAATACAATTATTATTTAATTATAAATTAAACAATTTACGATAGGTGTGATGAATTATTTATTCTTTAGTATAATTCTCAATGCCGTTAAAGATATGAACTGAATAAAATTTGGCAGACAATGCAGCCCATATCATCATATGTGTTGAGTTTCCTTCAAGTTGTGTAAGAAGATGCGAGATTTTTTGTTCTAGATGTAAACAATATGTCAGCGTTTGCTGTCTTTTTGTGAAACGCATTGTATAGTGGAAATGCCGTTGATTTATCATCAAATTATGTACCTTAATTCCGCCGTTATTAAGCTATAAATACATAGACTTAATGTTTGATTTCATTATATTACATAAAACTCGTTTTATATATTTACATTTTCATCAACATTTCAGTTTTAATTACGTAAATTACAATCTTTAGGGTGAAACAATCTGAACATCTTTCAAGTGACAACCAATAATTATAAATTTATACATACTTTATTTTTGTGAAGGAATTAGGAAATTATTCGTCACTTATAGTTAAATTGAATTTTGTAATATTCATTTTATTAAATAAGACTCAAAAGGTATAACTCATATGCTAAAAATTTCTTTCGTTAGTAATTTAGAAACTATAAGACATCATCCATTAAATTTATAACAGTTGTTGTATAATCATCCAGACAAATTTTAGCAAGTTACGCTGCAGCTTTTTAAAACTGGTTGTTTGCATTCCACATTTATTTAAATCCATTTTCGAGCACGCTTAATGTTCATCACGAGGCTACGTTGACGTCAGTATGCGCTGAAGGTTGTAGATTATTAGCAGGTTGGAAGTTGATTAAGTAAGAAGTAAGCGCCTTCTAGTTGGCGTTTCGTATAATTTAAAGGTAACTATCTTTAAACTTCATTATGAAGGATCTAACGTTACAAGAAATTTAGTTCACAATTATCTTTGAAGTGTAGATACATTTTCCTAGCGTATAAACAATTTTAAAACATAAATCCTTTGACGAAGGATAAAAATTAGAAAATGCACGTAGATTAACAACCCCTGGGTGTGCAGCGCTTCTTTTTAGCTGAATTAATGTAATTTGGTCTCCAAATTAATTTTTTGGCATGGTCTGTAGCCATTTTTGGAATGAAAGTAATGGCTATAGGTAACCCGTAATTCGGATATTAGTCTTTGGAGGAGAAAGGTATTCTACTAGGTGGACCCTGTAAATTCAAAGCTGATCACATATCGGGTTTGAAAATCGTATAACACCCTAAAATGGTGAGTGGTCTTTTTGTTTTAAGTATAGCCGTCAATCTTATTACGCAGTTGAAAACTCTCGATCAAACCTATTTTCTGCTTGGTGTAACTTCAACCTTACCGTACCAATGATGTTCAAATATTTAAATCACTATCGCGAAGTACCTAATTTGATTTTCAGGTAATGTAAAACGTATGATGATTTAAAATACAATTATCTTAAATATTTTGTTGCCAGTTAATCCCTGCAATTCTTTATAATTATGAAGCGCAACTAAAAATTAAATTAATAAAACATAAAGGTTGGAAATATTATCATCGATTTTGAAATTGGTTCTTTATATTTCATTTTAGATAGATAACTTTTATTACGATACAACGCTAAAGTGGTGAACGTCCCCTAAGTCACGTATTTAGTCCACGTGTACTGCAAGGAAAAGGTACGATTTAGAACTTCCCTGCATTGGTAGCGTTCTGCTATTGAGACACCTCTACAATGAAAGAAACAGGTATCCAACTTGCATTTCGTCGCCAATGCTGCGCTACTTAAACGGTGAGATTTGAAATCGTAGTTTTAGCATGGTCACAACTCGTAATACGCGACGACAAGGATATTGAAATAAAAGACAATACAGTGACCATAAAGTTGCACACCTAAGCTACACAACCGCTATGTGACTTCTGCTGTTCATTGTAATTTTAATATTAATTTGTTGTGGGTTTATTTTTAAAGATAAATTTCTATATCACTTCTCGTCATGGCTGCAAGGAGCCTAACTTAGTGAGTCGTGCGCTAGGTCAAGTAGCGATCATATCGCCCTATCCTTGGCGGAAAAGAACTTATTTAAAATAATATGTGACGATCTCAAAGGAGCACTGCGTCGTGGTATCGTCACTGTTGCGTAGTATTGAAGTGCGAGCGGCCTAACCATTAAAATATAATACTTATCTACGAACGTAAAAAGAACTCAGTTTTAAATGTACAATTTATTTAACTACACAATTTTTGCCTCCATTTTTGAGTTCTGTAATGTAATTAAGAAAAAGTTATTACTGTTTTAAGAAGATATCTAACGCTATCATTGGGACTTATTTATTAGAGTTTATAATCAGTCGTACGAACCTTCTATAAGAGGTGCACGCATTAGTTAAAAATCTGGTGTGGGACAACACACGACTTTCTCTTACCCATTTTAAATTTAATTTGAATTTATTGACATTAGTTACTTTCCTATACACCAAAATTGCAAACTCTAAAATTAACTTAAAAGCATAAATAATTCATCCATTTATAACTTCCTTTATACATGTACTAAGAGCTTCATAATTAAATGTTAAGCTCATTTAAAACAAAAATAATTTATAGATTACAATAAAACGTAATTAAGTATATAAATAATGCACATAAATAATTAAAATAATAATTTATTTTTATTTTGGAGACGATAATTGGAACGGTCACCCATACAAGTTACTGGCCAGACAAAACCTTGCTTAACTTTGGAGATTTTTCTCAATAACTCACTCCAACGAATTTTCTCAGAGAAACCAATTAGTTCATATAATATAATATTATAGGCGCAATAAACGTGGCGAGATAAAAAAAAATCGTTATAGCCGATTTTGAAAAAATTGCAAAAAACCTAAAAATCACAAGAATAAAGTGGCACTTCCGGTCATTGGATTTTAATGAAATTCTTACTAGAAGGTTATAAGGTAACAATAAATATGTATATAAAATTTCACTTTTCTACAACGTTTGGTACTCGAGATATATTGACCACATATGTAAATACATACACGTACATATACACATGCACGTACGCACGCTTGCACGCACGCACGCACTCCTGCACGCACGCACGCACCTGCGCACGCATGCACGAAAGCGCGCTCGCACGCACGCGCGCACATACGCATGCACGCACGCACTCACGTACGCACGCACGCGCGCACGCACGCACGCACGCACGCAGGTACGCACGCACATGCGCACGCACGCACTCACTCACTTACTCACTCACTCACTCACCCACTCACTCACACACACATAAAGATATGAGAATCGCAGTAAGCTTTCAAAAATTGTTGACGAGAAGATTGCAAGAATAAAGTAGCATTTTTGATCATTAGATTTTAAGAAGGCAGCAAACTTAAATAGTTTATTTTTCTACGATGTTTAGTTTTTGTGATATGTTGTTCACAGTTAATATTCTAAGTACTTCATGTCATTCGATTTCCAAAATTTTATTAGAGAAACACATTAGTTTATATAAAATAGAATTAAATAGCTAAGAAACATATTAAGTTTAAAAAAAATTGTTATTATTGAATTCCGAAAATCGCGAAAAGCTTAAATTCGGAAGGCATTTAAAAATGATAGATTTAAAGTGGCACCCGCGGTTATTCGATTTTAAACAAATGTTTGATTTTCCATATAAAGGTAGTTATGATCTGAAATGTAAATCTTTAGTCAGCTAGGGCCTTCAGTTTCAGTTAATCTATTCAGAGTTATCGATAAAAGTGCTTCTGGTTACTTAAATTAAGGAAAGCAAATACTAAAGAGCCGCCTAGGTCTAGAACACTGAAATATTTACATCTTCCAAGTCTGTCTAACAGATCTGTTATGTTCGGTAATGGATACTCTTCTCGTTCAATTTCCGGTAGTTGATTAAGATTCTCCGCTTGCTTGTGCCGGAAGGATCTAACTTTTTTGGAACTATTCAAATCGGTGACGACTATGGGGAATTTGATAGCCTAATGATTTTTTTGATCTAGCACCGTGTATTTGGATATTCACTTCTTGTCTGTGAACCTCGGGATATCGATATGGTTTCGAATAGACCGGGATTTTATCTTTAGTTTTAATTGCATGTTTGATTCCATTAGTGAATGCCAATGGTTCGTTTTCTAAATGAAATAATATATATGTGAATAATCTCCGATTTATCTTTGCATAGCGAAAATTTCTTCTTGGTTCATATGATCGGTTCTGATTTTTGACATGTCAAAATTTTCTACCTTTATAGGTTCATTGAACTTAATTAAAATAATCGAGTTTGTTGGGTTTACCACAGTGCATAAAGCATGCTAGTTTCTAGCTATTGTTACGCATTCTGGAATAAAGACATTTCCTGTTTTTATTTCTGGTATTATTAGGTTACCGTTTTCTATTTCTACTGGTACTTTGATAACCTTTTCCGATTGGAGTTCTAACTTAATCTTATTATTTAAAGAAATATTACTAACATTAACATTTCCATTTAACTGAAACTGAATTTTTGTTCTAGAATTAGGGGTGATTAGTAAATTGTTATTTGTGTCAATTATAGCCTTTAAAAGTTTTAAATTATCTATCTCTAGTAATGTATGAAAATTATTGTGAAAATTAAATAGATCATATTTTAATTTATGACTTTCGTCAAGTTTGAATATGCTTGAATTGATATTAATGTACTTTCGTTTTCGATTAAAGCAGCGTGCGTTGTCGTGATTTTAAACGGATCATTAGCAATTAAACTTTTAAAATGTTGGTAAACAACTTTGGGTCTTACGAATGATCGCGTGCTACCTGCTTTTAAATTATGCTCGGGTAAAATTATATAAGGTCGTTTGTTGAAATTGTTTGTAAGGTACATTAATTCTAACGAGTTATCTGTTCCGAGTGGTGTTGCCTAAAAAATTATTATCTTCGTGATTAGTATAATTATTTTCGCTTAGTGTGGTTGCATTAAAATTTGTCACACAATTTAAATTGTGAAAAGTTCCTTGATTAAACATTTCTTCCGAAATAAGGTTAGGTTTGTTGCTTTTACTAAAATTCCGAAATTGGTTCGACGTCTGAGGTCATGTTTGATTTTAGAAAGTATTTTGAGGCGAAATACTCATAGGAGTTAACTTGTAAAATTGTTGATTTTGTATAGACGTTCTATTCTGACTGAAACGTTGTTAGGTTGGTTAGTACTGTTGAAATATGGTGGATTTAGCAAATAATAGGCTGGGGGATTAGAATTTCTAAATGTTAAGTTATTATGGAATTTTTTATTGGGTATGTCTTTGTTTTGTTGTCATGGTTCACTAAAGGATTGACTATTTGTATTATGCGTATTTGTTTTGTCCTGATAATTTATTTTATTTTTGCTTTTAAATTGGAAATCATTTATTAACAAATTAAGTGCTGAGTTTGTCAGTCGGGTTGTTTGCTCTCATAAGTTGACATACTGGCTCTCTTAAATCATTTAAAACTATTTTTAAACCTAAATTCCTAGAGTAAGTGGATAATACTAAATTTTTGTTAGGCTGACTCCGCGTACTTATAACGGAAATTTGTAAATTTAACTAATGTTGTACCTTGTTAAAGAACTCAAAAACACTTGCGTTCTGACCTTGCCGTCGATATTTAATGTGTACAAATCTCTTTTGTCCACATAAGTGTTAACCAATCCATTTTTTAATGTTGATCAATTATCAATTGTATACAACCGGCTGTGCTTACGGCAGCTTCGCCTTTAATTTTCGATAATATAGTGGACATTAAGTATTCATTTCAAAAGTCCGTTATATCTACTGAGCTATAAAACTTCCTCACTAGTTTTTTAGCAATTTCTAAAAATCGCGGTAAGAGTTCTCGTCACTATAAAAATCAGGGACCTTGTCAAGATATTCTTGCTTGAGCACAAGTAAAGCCATTTTTGTTTGCGCGGAAATATTTAAAAGAGATTTTATAATTAAATTGGAATTATATTTGTAATTACTACTGTACTGAGTGGTTTCAGAAGCGAGATCAGAATCTGAATCGCTTAGATTACTAATAAACGGGTTGACCTCTAACAGATATAAATGCAGTCACAGCAAAACTAAAGTGATCAGACAGGATTACATTGGTTGGATTTGTAGCAACTTAAACATCTTTGTTGCTATAGGATTTACGAACGTCGTCTGGGCGGTGTTTCCTTTGTTGGACTGCTGAAGTTATTTGCACTAACTTTTATGCAACCCGAAAATATTCATTATTCTTTTGATCTGCGGTAGATCCTTTTCAGATCGGCTTTAATTAAATGCTTTAATTAAAGAAACCAATCCGTCACCGACTGCGCCATTTAAATAACTCCGCTTCGATGTTATGATTTTAAAAACTTTATTTAAGCTTACAAATAATTTGTTACATTTAAAAGGTTCTGAACTAATTACAATATGGTTATTCAAACGATTCTGTAACAATTCTGCTCTAAAATACAATGACAGTGACTAATACAACCTTTGTCAGATAAAATAAGAAGTTTTCTATAATCGTAATAAAGTAAGAAGAAGAGTTACATCGCGTATTCTATGTGACTTTCTTACTTTAATACGATTATACGGAACTTCTTACTTTATCAATATATACGAAGCTATTTTTTAAATTTATCTATTTGAGATAACTATTTTAATGTAAATTTTTACACGCAGGCTCATCAATTACCTTGTATAAAAATGTCTATTAAAAATATCTAACGCCTTGAATTGACATTACATACATATTGGAGATTTTCTGCTGTCATTCTGTGGGCGTCGGTAGCTTAGTTGGTTAAAGCGTGTGTCATGTAAACACAAGATCCTGAGTTCGAGCCTCAGCCGATGCAAAAATTTTTTAATATGTATAAAAA
>JAHWXV010118426.1:0-16585 GCA_024586415.1 Phrixothrix hirtus
GGAAGATTCTAGAAATATCCAGTACCTTTTTCTAGAATAAAATAGATGATGTAATCCCCAAATGACTCATTGCAGTAACCGATATCTGTCAATTCAATTAGGTCAGCAATGACTCTTAGCATTACAATTTATTACATCATTATTATGAGTAATATTCTGGAATCTCTTCAGTATTGTTCTAGAATTTATCTTTTATATATAAGCAGCAGATTAAATTCTCTTAGTTTTTGTTAGAATCTTGTGCTGTAAGTTTCTGTATACATAACTGTAAATGTAAATAGACATAAATAGAAATAAACGTTTGTTGAAACTGCATTGTAAAATAAATAAGTGTAGTATTAGTAAATATAAATAAACATTGTAAAACAATTAACTAGTTTCGTTACACTATATCTGTTATTTATGTACTAAATACTTTAAATTGTATATTAGGGTTAACTCGTCAGATAATGTATACTAATACATATAAATGTACATAGTTTTATATATGCACATATATTTCCGTGATCAAATGAATATAGAACATTTGTTCTGTTGCTTAGATAAAATAATGTAATCTTTTAATGAATATTATTCTTTAGAATAACGAGTTTTTTATGAGTTTGGGCAAAAATAATATGTGCATTTTTATGAACCTGTAATTGTTACGAACATATACTTGGAACAATGTGAAGGAGACTTTACACAAAACAATAATGAATGTTTGAATTTCAAAAATGGCTCAAAAATTGAAAACAATGCCGTAAAAATTGTTGAAATAGCAACATATATTGTTATAATTGTTTTCAAAGACGGTTTCAAAAATGTTCCTCTCATAATGCCAATTATGTGACTAAAAATAGGATAATGAAACTGCTAAAAAAACGATGTAGTGCATATCGCCCCTGTGGAAATTTGGCCTCAATCTGCCACAAGAATGTAGGGCTTTGCTGAAGAAAGCAGAAATAAATCTTTCAAATGTTAAAGATGAACTTTACAGTGTTGGCCTAGCAGATTAGAGATAAGACCATTTTGTTACATAAAAAAATATTTTCGAATCTTCTTTTGCATTTTTCTTGAAACAACATTTTTCAAGGGAGAAATATTCTTAAGAAGATTCTATATTGTGTAGTGTATGGTTTTTTTGTTGTCAATTCGTTTGTTTATAAATAAATCTTAAGTTCTTATTTTAGGGTAAAAAATAATTTTTTTCTTCAAATAGATGCTGTCTCCACAATTTAAAAAAATAACAAAAATTCCTATACAACATGATGGCTATTACATCTCTTAACAAGAAAATATTTTACTTTTTAATTTCAGATCCATCTAATCTTGCCATGACAAAGGAGCTTCATTGGAATTGTTTTGTAGCCGTATTTCTTAATTCAATCTCTTTAAAAATTTATAAATTTGTAGCTTAAGTATTGTATTTTGTAGTTAATTTTTTAAAAAATCTTGAATTTATTAATTTTAGACATTTTAGACCCATTCAAATATTTTAATTACCCCCTCATGAAGCAAAATTTGATTCATATACATACTTAACCACGGTGTCAACGGGGTGAGTTGTGGAAACCCACATCACTTTCCCCCATTATTAAAGGTTCACATCCGCCCATTACAGTACCTTTCTATCTTTTGCTACTCCACAAACAAGCAGGCTACCTGTCAATCATTATAGATGTGGTTATGTCTGCTGCGACTGTTTTGTTAGTTTAATCTTTAATGGCACTTTTATTTTATTTGTTAATAATTTGAAAATTTCTTTCCATCTTTGTTTATGAATTAAGTGTTAATTTTTCTACAACTATGTTTAGTTATTGTGCCGAATGGATCAGTGCAAAATAAATTGCCTTAATGTGATCCTGTTAAAGTTAAAGGATGCTCTACTAGATGAAAATAGGGAAGGGGAGGGGGGGTTAGTTAACAATGCAAATAGTGCAGCTCAAAATACCAACCCAATTCATGAGATATGAATAAGGTAACGAACATAAACACGCAACACCATCATATGAAGAAAGTGACAAAGAAGCATATCACTGAATTCTTCTTCAAGTGATAATATTCTATTATTATACAAGGAATGCATTTAGCAAAGATAATATAAAAAGATGGAAAATCACTGAGCCTACTCAGTCAAGATAAAAAAAAGAAATATAATAAGTAAGTCATTTGTCAGGTTACAAAAGGTCTTGCAAAAATAACAGATATAACATTCACATCTTGACAATTATTCTTTACAAACAAAATTTAATACTTACACTAATATTTATATCAGTACGATTAGAGAAAATTTTGTAAGAGAAGTGATGTCAGAAACATGCGTTTAGAAGAAACAAAAATAGTTTCTGGTCTTTTATACTTTACTGAAAGACTAAAATTATCCCATTTAGATAAGGACAAAGTATAGAATGAAAAAACTGGAATCCCTTCCTTTAAATCTAATATGTCTCACTAGTTCCTTTTATGAGCAATTTTTGTAGATGATAAAAGAGCTAATCTAATAAAGTAAATTAAGATAACAATAAAGTAGATTTTCTGATAATTGGTGCAGGAGATGTGCGAGCTTCTAAAACCAACGGAGAAGTATAGTGTAGTCGCAAAGTATAGATTCCCATAACAACAAATCAAAATTGTGATACTCTGATTTCTCCAGCAGTTTATCCTCAAAAACCCATGGCTACGATACGAAAAGTGCGAGAAAAAAAATCGATAGTATAAGTAATGTGAAAACTGTTTTATGTGAGAAACAATAATTATAATTCCAAGTAACAAAATAATGCTTCACCAAGCAATCTGGATGCTAGACAGAGTAGATGATAGTAATCTGGGTTAGTATTAATTCAAACTACCATGTGAATGCTGTTCATTAAAATTATTAATTGTAAACCATCTAAAGACTAACATTAGCCATAATTTTTTTTTAACTTATAAAGAAAAACATTAATTCATGTTACCAAGGCAAATTGTTTTCTGCTGCTCTATAATTCAGAACATTATAGTGGGCTGTTAAGTCTCGCAGTTAGGCCCTAACCATCAACACCACAGAAAGAATAGCAATTTGGTTTGGTAAAATCTTATGTTGTGTTCAATTGTTACTTATACAGTGGCGGGGAACCTCCAGATTCTCAGTCTTAAAATTCCTTGCCTTAATAAAAGACTAAAGATCTAGTTGTTTATAAATGACTGAAGTTTTTGTGCATTGAATTGTTGTTGAAGTAATTTTATTATAAATATATAAAGTTGTTCAATTCTAAAATTCTTAAAGTCTTTCTTAATTGAATTAAATAAAGGAGATATCTTTTTACATCAAAAGTATTGCAGTGACCATCAGAATACATGGTAAGCCGATCTTTCTCTGGTAATTGCGAATAAAACTTAATATATACCAAAAAATTAGAGTTGCTCCAATAACATTCATTATTTTATAATAAAACACCCTAAATATTTAATTATTTTACCTTCTCGCAATGATTATTGGCGGCAAAAGTTTTATTAATTGGCCCTGAGAATAGAGTGGCAGGTGTTATTCCAATTATTGGAATTTACAGTCAAATTGCCATTGAGTTTAAAAATATATGTTTGGGTATATTCTTTTTCGTTATACAAAACAGGTAATCTTATAAAATTTAAGGCCAAAGTCAGGTAAGAAGGAGGATTTAGTCCAACTGCAATTAAATACGCAACAATATATTATTTTCAAATTCTTACTACACAAAAAATAATAGTTTTATTCATTTGAAAACTATTGTATTGCTGTAGTAAACATTGAGCTATTGACTTTTGGAAGTTTGTGACTATAGCGTTTTTTTATTAAAATTTAAATAACCATTTTGTTAATGAAAGCATGATTTGTTTCATAGGAGAGTTTTAAAGGAGAAAATGAAATTAAGAATTTGATAAAATAATATATAAAAATTTAAATATTATTTAAATTATTGTTAAATGATAAGAAGAGGATCGGTCCAAATGTGGAAATTATGTTTAGTTATAAAGATAATCAGTTGGGTAATAAGTGCTCATGATATATAAAAGGTTAATAATAAAGGAGGCTTAATATAAAGAAAATATTTAATTATAAAACTAGATAGATGGGATTAAAATAAATAGAAAATCAAGCGAAGAAGAAACTTTTTTTCAGATAAAAAATCGAAGGAAAACAAGGAATCATATTGAAAATTGGCTCTGAGATATAGAATATTAAAGTTTGAAAAATAAATATCTTTTTCTTCAACTATCAAAAAAAATTATGAATTTTTCACTGTGTTTAGTTTGTAAAGTTGGCCATTTTATTACTAGTATAAAAATGTATTGTTGGTATGCAACATTTTTAATCCTAGGAGAAAAAGTGGTCATTTTTAATCCTAGGCAGTAAAAGTAACATATAATTCACAATAACTACTATTTGACAATCAAGAAAGTAAACAATTGTAAAAACATGTATATATACATAAGTAAATCAATCATAGTTATTTAAATAATTTAATATAGCCACTGATTTTGGTTGGAGAAAAAATAGTATACGTTATTGGATTAAAAATGTCATTTTTTGCTTCACAATTATTGCATTGCCTCGCAAATGCAAATCTTAATTACTCGGCAAAAATGATGCATTTTTAATTCTTATAACATAATATATTATTATAAAGGTTGATAAACTTTGGTTAAGGGAGTTATACAAGTTAATTTAACTATACGATTGATTGATTAGTGTAAATCTTAAATTAAGTTTGAGAACAATATTATAAAAGAAACAGTTAATATAAATATGATATGAACCTGGATTTAAATATTGAAAGAGGCAAATATGTGAATGGAAATTAAATAATGGCTGTAAGCATGAATTTTGGATAAAATTCAAAAATTATAATAAATGGATGTTATTAGACAAATAACTACTTGAGTTAAATTATTGGCTTGGCATGCCAAGCACGAGAAGACTCATTAAAGTACCCATGCATGATGGGAGGATATCTTGGGCAAATTACCAAAAACAATTTGTGGCAGCTGCAACATCAAATGGATGGACCATTGAAGAAAAAGCAACTGCCTTAATAGTAGCTCTACATGGGTATGCTTTAGACATTCTACAAATAATACCAAACGATCTACAGAATAACTACGATTACCTTGTTTCACAATTGGAAATGCGATATGGAGATAAACATCTGCAACAGGTCTTCTGGGTCCAGTTAAGAAATCGTGTACAGAAGCTTGGAGAACCCCCAGGAATACGAAAATAAAATTGTGCGATTAGTAAGATTAGTATACCGAACGACTCCAGAAAGTTTTAATGAACAAATTGAGCTGCAAACATTTGTAGATGGTCTTTGGGAGTCTGAAACACAACAGGCACTTAGATTAGCACTTAAGAAAGATAAAGCTAATGCTAAGACTTTAGAATAGATAGCGTTAAGATTACTCAAGATGCAAAAGCCAACAGGATTTAAACTACGATCCAGGAAGTGCAGTAAACAGGGGCACAGAGAAAAATGGTCAAAATGCGATCAGAGTCCTGCTGATAATACGAAACACCAGGAAGTCACCATCCTAGTGGCATCATTAAAATATAAACCGGATAGCCTTTATATTAATCGAACAATTGCAGGGAAGAATTGCAAAATGCTGCTAGATAGAGGAGCAATGAAGACAATAGTAAAACCAAATGTTGTTGGGCATGGAAGATTACAGACATCACAGCTGTGATTACGTACAGCTACAGAAAATCGTGCTACTGTTTATGGTGAAATTATTACAGATATTGAGATTGATGCCAGGAAGTTAACGTATCATGTGCTAGTAGCTGATATTGACGAACCTGTTATATTTGGTATGGATATAATGTCTGAGTTTAGCTTCTTCGCCTTAGATTTGAAGAATCACATCATACGAGTTAATGATGATAACCAACGAGATGACCATGTAATAAAAGTAATCCTAGCAGAAGAAGAGACATTACCAGCAAACAGTGAAACAACTGTGATGGGCTAACCAGACTTATAGGTGGATATATAGGAATTCTAAAAACCAGCAATATAAATATTGGTAGTGGTATTCTAGGTGGAAAAATGTTAATCGTGGCCAAGGAAACACCTATTTGCTTGATGGATGTCAATAACTTCCAAATGACTTTAAAGAATGGCACTGAATTAGGAACATGCACACCTATCTCATCTGTGGTACTTTGCACAAAAACCAGTGAGAAGGGTTTGCTCATAAAGAATTAATCTAAACTGCAAGCCATATTCGAATCCTTGGATAACGGTTTATACCATTAGCAAAAGGCTAAAGCAAGCCAGTTGATCCAACGATATGCTGATATATTTGCCATAGATGACTGTTTGAAAGGAAAAACAAATGTTGTGATGCACAAAATAAATACTGGTGATGCCCAACCAATACATTAATGACCAAGGATGCTGCTTTTATCCAAACAAGAGGAAGCAGAACAGATAATCAAGGCCTATGAAGGGATAATAGAGCCATTTAATAGTCTTTGGGCATCACCAGTTGTACTGGTTAAGAAGAAAGATGGTATCACTTGATTCTGTGCAGATTATCATTGTCTAAACAATGTGACCAAAAAGGATAGCTATCCTTTACCCAGAATTGATGACACTTTAGACGCGCTTTCTGACTCCAAATGGTTTCGACCTTACGACATGAAAAATGGATATTAGCAAGTTAGTATGACACTGGGAAAAGACAGCATTCTCCATTGGATCTGATCTCTGGTAGTTCACCGTGATGCCTTTTGGCTTGTGCAATGCACCAGCGACATTTGGAAGGCTAATGGAATTGATCCTGAGAGAGTTGACTTGCCAAATATGTCTAGTATATTTGGATGATGTCAGAGTTATTGGAAAGACCTTTGATGAACACCTGAAAAATTTCAAAGAGGTGTTTCAATGACTATGAAGTGCACATCTGCAACTTAGTTTGAAAAAGTGCAAATTGTTTCAAAACAAAGTGAAATACTTGGGTCATGTGGTTTCTGAAAAAGGTGTGGCAGCTGACCCAGAGACAATTCAGTCCATATGAGAATGGCCACAACCAAAAGATAAACATGAATTACGAAGCTTCTTGGGGTTATGCACTTACATTTATTTGTATGTGGATTTGCAGACATCGCAAAACCACTTACAAAACTTACTGATGAAGACCAACCATATTTATGGAGCAATAGCTGCCAGGATTCATTTGAAACACTTAAATAAACATTGATAATGGCACCCATACTCAGTTACTCTAAGGTAGATGGATTTGTCCTAGATACCAATGCTAGCCACATCAGCATCGGTGCAGTGCTATCACAAATCCAAGACATACAAGAACGAATAATTGGATATTTTAGCAAAGTGTTGTCCAAACCTGGGAGGAATTATTGTGTGACAAAGAATTGCGAGCAATGATAAAGGCCATTGAACACTTTTACAAATACCTTTACAGACAAAATCTTTTATTGAGAACTGATCATGCAGCATTGAAATAGCTATTACAGTCTAAAAATCTGGAAGGCCAAATAGTGAGATGGATTGAACACTTGCAAGAGTATGATTTTGAAGTTGAGCATCGTGCCAAAAGAATTCATAGAAATGCTGACACTTTATCAAGACAGCCATTCACAAAAGATTATAAACTTTGTATGTGGTTGGAGTTAAAAGTTGAAGAACCTCTTGTTAACCATACTACTATAAGTAACGATGACTAAAATCAGATAATGTCAAACAAGACCAAGAAAACAACCCAGACCTGAAGGTGCTATTAAAATGGAAGAATGAAAGTTAAAGACCGAGTTGGAAAAAATTGGCCTCATTTAATACCAATGTTAAAGCATATTGGTTCAAATGGGACTCCTTGCAAGTTTAGGACAGCCTTTTGAAAAGAGCATTGGAAAATGATGATGGAAGTAAAAGATGAATGCAGTTGGTGGTTCCAAAAAACAGAATAGTGGAAATTCTATGACAGCTGCATGATGGTCCATTAGATGGGAGTAAAGAAATTTTTGGAAAAGGTTCGTGAAAGATTTTATTGGATGAACTGTAAGGATGATTTTAAGGAATGGCATTGAAAATGTGTAATATGTGCATCTGGGAACGGTCCATTGGGAAGACGAAAAGCAATGATGCGACAATATAATGTGGGTAGCCCATTTGAAAGAGTAGTCATCGATATAACTGGTCCACTTCCAGAAACTGAAGCAGGAAACAAATAAATTTGGTTATAATGGACTATTTTAGTAAATGGACCGAAGCATATGCTCTACCTAATCAAGAGGCAGTTACAGTGGCTGAGTCCTTGGTAAAAGAACCATTTAGCCATTTCGGAATTCCTTTGGAATTACATTCAGACCAAGGCAGAAATTTTGAGTCAGCCTTGTTCCAAAGTCTCTGCCAGCTGTTGAACATACACAACACCAGAAAAACTGCTCCTCACCCAGTCAGATGGAATGGTGGAATGCATGAATTGAACAAAGGGCAAATATGTCAAAAGTTGTCTCAGACCATCAAAGAGTTTGGGACCAGTACTTACACCTGTTCCTGATGGCATATCGACCAGTTGTACATGAAACAACCGGAGAGGCTCCAGCTAGGGTGTTATTTGGGCATGTGATATGGAGTTTGGTAGTAAGTCTGGAGAGGAGGAGGTTGCTGGAAATGCATATGCTGAAAGCTTACGAAAGAAACTAAATTCCATTCACGAGAGAGTTCGCAATAACATCTGGATTACCAGTAAACAAATGAAAGTCCAGTATGATGTAAGTTCCAAAATGGGCGGATTTCAACCCAATGATCTAGGCTGGTTATACTAACCCCAGCAACAACGAGGCCTATCTCCCAAATTGCAAAGGTCTTGGGAAGATCAATATAAAGTGATAAAAAGGATCAACGATGTTATCTACCAAACCATTTTGAATTAGAAGAATTAGGAGTCAAAACAGCGAACAATCATTTACTGACTTTATAACAACCTATTCAGGACAACATAAAGCTAGTTTTGGGGTTACCATTGAGGAATACAGAAATCTGTTTGATGTACCAGAGGAGTACCCCCTGGCTTATTGTGTTGCTAAAGACTTCTGAATGTCCCACGGCATTGCATTTCAGTTGAAAAAGTGGTATGGTGGTATAGAAGAAATACTACAGCGAAAGCCAGAATTTGGAAAGGCCCGTCACCTACTATGGCATCACTGCTAAGGTATGCGAAGTATTTATTAACTAGTGATGAAAGCTTTATTACATCAAATGCCATGCTATGAAGACTTGTGGAAGGCATTATGGGATCTAAGGAAACAAATTTGTGCCGGCACCAGCAGAAAGTTAGTCATACCAAAGCTCGGCTGTGGCCTAGACCAGTTTAATTGGCACGTGGCACGTAACATGTTGCAAGTAGTGTTCCTAGACACTGGTGTCACGATTCTGGTATGCAGTTGGAATCCAAATGGAACTCCATCAACAAAATCTGTGGACTTCCATTTTTTCAAGAAACGAAACTGCAAGTATGGATCGCAATGCAGATTCAGATATTTGCCAACAAAGGTTGAATCATCGCAAGTCTCAAGTTCAAGGTCACTATCACAGCACATAACAGTCTTAAGGAGGGGGAAGAAGTGTAATAAAAATTAGGCACAGTAAAAACTTAATGGAACATTCTGAAACAATCTGACACCTTCTTTATAATAAAATAGGCGATGTAATCATAAATGATTCATTGCAGTAACCGATATCTGTCAATTTAATTAGGTCAACAATAAGTCATCGCATTGCAATTTATTACATCATTATTATGTCCAACTTCTTATTCTTTACTATTCCACGATATTCTAGAATTTATCTTTTCTATATAAACAGCAGAAAATTCCCTTGGTTTTAGTTTTAAATAGAATCTTGTACTGTTAGTTACTGATATACATAAATATAAAATGTAAATGTAAATAGACATAAATAGAAATATAAACTTTTGTCGAAAGTGCATTGTGAAATAAATATTTAAATAAATAAGTGTATATAAATCCTCCTATTATTAGTGAATATAAATAAACATTTTAAAACAATTAACTAGTTTCGTTACAATATGGAAAAGAAAGAATGAGTGTATAAAAACTAAATATTGAATATAGTTTTTTGTAAAATTGGAATTTTTGGAAAATTTACAAAAGACATTAAATTGACTTATTTCTATACATCAATTATAGAGTAGAAAATTTGATTGATATCTCTACATCATTAACCCACCCTAAGAAAATATTTGTTTTTTGTAAGGACCAATTTTACTTCTTAAATTTAACTAATTATAATTCCAAAGCTAGTATTTCATTTAATTTAAAAATATATAGAATCAAATCTTAATTTTCAATTTTTATTTAAAGATTTTCATAAAGATGATAGTATTTAATAGTAATAGTAATAGTCCAAGGGACTAAAGTGCCTTTTTTAATTCCAAGAGAAAAATAATCTCTCGGGGGATTAAAAAGCACTCTAGTCCTGAAGTATATACATATAATTGCATAATTTTGACATTGACAGATCACTGGATTTATCAATGTATGCTTCGCGGCAAATGCTATTTCAATTTTATTTATGAAGCAATATGTAGTTTTAATTGGTTAATTTTTGTTGTTGCCATGGTTTTACTTTATTTATGTAGGATTTAAAACACTTTAACTTCCTTGAAACTAAATTAAACTTTTAATCCCTTGAGATTGAAAGTGTCGTTTTAGTAATGGAAACAACTGCTAAATGTGGCATTTTAGACCTAAAAGTACAAAAAATTATTGAATTTAACTATACTATCGAATTGACAAAACTAAGTAACAGTATCATTATTTATGAAAAAGATTATTACTTATTTAATTTTAGAAAGGTAAATTCGGAAAAATTATAAAGACTTATTTCATATAAATAATTACAGCAGGTGGTAACTCGTAAAGGTGAATATCGGGAATTCAACGATATTTTTGACTTATGTTTACATTATCTCCTCAGTTAATTTTGTAATAAATATGTAAATGTAAAAAATGTTCACAATTAAAAGTTCTACAAGATAAGACTAATCTTATTTATGTATTATTACTAATTCCAAATTATTAATTTCAAGACAATAAAAAAGAGTGTACATCAAATAGCGCATTTTAACAACTAAATTTATTTGATCAGGTACACGATAATCTAGTGGTTAGATTGCCGTCCTTACAATCATGCTCAAATTCCATTAAGGAGCAGATCTTTTTAAAAAATTTTAAATTAATTTCTTTTAAATATGAATGTTCTATTACCCTTAATACATACATCTTTCATATTCACTGACAAATAAACTGGGGAGATAATATAAACATAAGTAAAAAACGATCTGGTGACAACATATGACTTTCCCTTATGTAAATAGATATACAAATATGCAAATGTTCACAAATAATTAAAATATTGTTTACCTTTATTTTGGGAACGATAATTGTAATGGTCACCTATCCAAGTTACTTGACATGTAAAACCCTGCTTAACTCCAAAGATTTTCTCTGACAATTTGCTGAAACACATTTTTTCAGGAAAACCTCTAAGTTCACGCAAAATGATGTCGAAGACATAAGAAGGGCAGCAAGTTTCAAAAAGATTGTTAGAAACGTTTTCGAGGAAATCACAAAAAACTTAAAAATCACAAGAATAAAGTAGCACTTCTGGTAATTCGATTTTAACTAAATTCATACCATCTCATGTATGGAAGATATAAAACTTAATGTAGTTTTTGATTTTCATATAATGATTACTTTTTGAGATACGTTGTTCACAATTAATACTCCAAGTACTTCTGGTTACTCGATTTTCAAAAGTTTATTAGAGAAACTCTTTGCTTAATATAAAACTAAATTAAGTAGCTAAGAAATATAATAAGTTTAAAAAAAATCATTAGAGTCGAATTCAAGAAAACCATGAAAATGAAGAATTCGGAAAATATCTAAAAAAAAAATGACAGAAATAAAGTGGTACTTCCAGTTATTCGATTTTAACAAAATTTTTGATTTTGCAAAAAAGCGATTATGATCCCAAATATAAATGTTCATTTAGCTAGGGTTTTTAATTTCATAGTTATTTTATTCAGAGTTAATGGTGAAATTATTTCCGGTTACTCGATTTACAGAAAATTTTCTGAGTAACCGCCTAGATTGTATGAAAGGATCTTAAATATTTAAAAAAATACAATAAATTTTAACAAAAATTGTTACAGCTGATTTTGAAAAACTCTCAAAAAACCAAAAAATGACAAGAGTAAAGTGGCACTTCCAGTTATCCGATTTTAGTGAAATTGTTGCAGTCACATGCGACGATGGATGGAAACTCAAATAAAAAATTTTGTTTTTTTATGATTAGACACTAGGCACATACAGACCAATTTCCAAAAATATGATTTTCATACTCAGGGGACCCAAAAACATGCATTTCCATTAAAATTTCATCAAAATTTCGGTCGAAAACAATACCTTCTCATTTACGTATACTTCATATAGGGTAAGAGAAAATAATAAGATCAAATTCCATATTTACCTTTATGAGTCACCACCTGGTATATACAAGGTATGACAAATAACAAGACTAATTAAAATGAGTCATTGTCTAGCAATAGTATTATGCAGTTGTGACATATCAGCAGTTAAAATTTAGAATTGTTATTCCAATTAGTGACTGAATTGTTAAGGTACAGTCAGAGGGAAAAGTAATGAATCAGTTGCCGACAAAATTCGTTTAACATGTTTTAAAGCAACAAGTCTCAAAGGCAGAGTCTAATTCCCCCACATTGAACAAGCATTTATCATCTAAACCATTATTTAGAGTAAAATAAAACCTGACTTGATATTATTTTCTACCAATTAATTAAAAACTATAACTTAATAAACTCCAATAATACATAGTTCTTCAAATTCACAGTAGATAGATATGTATCTTACAAAATACATATATTATTGGTTTATAAGTTTTGTTTTTACAATATTGCATAAATTATTGAATAAACAATAATAGAAAAATCATGTGAATTAATGATAGTAAATTCAAACAGGTTTCAAATGTTTCTACATAGTATGAAGTTTAAATCAATACATTAGAACCATGTCTACAACTGTAAAATTATTGAAATTATAGAAATCTTACCTTACTTCAAGTTGAGAAAAATTCTCCTGCATCGTTTTGCAAACTCATCAATAACGCTATCACAAAAAGCAAATTTACAGATTTTGTTACAAGATTAAAAACTAAAACATGTTTATAGATTTTCTCAATGTAGAAAACTAGTTCTAAGCATTTTAAGTATCTCAATATGCGATAAAGGTATTATATAAGTTTTTATACATTTTAATAGCTCATAACTGGTTATGAATAGATTTTTCTAATATTAAACGATTTCTAATATTGGTGTAAACAAACCTCAGGACTTTTTAATCCCTTGAGAGAATGTACCAATAACTCCTCTCTTGCGATTAAGAGGCACTTCAGTCCTGATGTATATATTATTAATTGGTTAATTTTTGTAGTTGCCATGGATTTATTTTATTTATGTGGGATTTAATTTACTTCCTTGGGATTAAAGTAAAAATTTTAATTCCTTTAGATTAAAAGTGTTGCTTTAGTCATGGAAACAAAGGACCAAATGCGGTATTTTAGTCCGGGAGCTACAAAAAATTATATTATTCATTTTTATTTAAAATTGATTTTTATTAAAATGCATAAACATAATTGCTTAGAATAAAAAAGAATTATCTGAACAGTGAATGAACTACCAGGTTAAACATAGGACAACACTACTTCAGCCATGAGGGCTTACCATTTCTAGAATAATTGCTGATGATTTTCTACATCTAAAAATTTCTAGCTAAAAATTGAGTAAAATATAATTAAATAACATCATGAATTTAACACAAGTAATAATAAAAGTGCATGTCTGCGATATTTGAAATTTCTTTCAAGAGCAACAACATTGCAAAATTTGTAGATACCAATTATTTAAAAAATTTACGGTTCTTAAGAACTGCTATATGTATTTCATATGGGGCCGTGGTAGTTCGTAGGGACTGCTCTTCCAAATTTGACTTTTTCAACATTTTTATCCCATCAATTGCTCATTTAGTGTATTTTATAGTATGAAATCTACCTCTAGGGCTTTGAATCTAAGCGAAATGCAAGATTTAATAGATATTGCTTTTGCTGAACATTTAATGCACCTTCTTCAGTTAGCGCTTAGCAAAAAAAAAATTTTAAATTATGCATTATACATCCATTTGTTATATATTTTACAAAAACAATATCTATAACTACACTCGCAATCTATCTTTAACTATTATAAAATACAAATTAAAATGCCACAGCAGAGTAAATGTCAATTCTTTAGCATCATTTGTGAATTGTGTTGAAGCATTCCACGCAGTAAGCAGTGATGTGGTTAATCAAAATAGTCTGTACAGAATGTATTTGCCTTTTTTTGTGGATTTTTTTGCTATTTTCCCTTCCTTTTTTTTTTAGCTTAATAGCTTACACAATACTTTCGTGTTTTGTGCGAAGGACCTTATGCCTTTTCTAATTGATGCTCATATTTTCTTTTCTTCTATAACAATCAACTCGTGGTACATTTTCTTTGTATTACAAATAAGAATTATTTCCTTTCTTCCGATTAGTGAAGAATTGTAATAATATTATGTAAGCGACAAAATGCAGACGATTCTGTATTTCTATATTTAACAGAAAATTGTTGTATTTGTTTAATAATTAAAAAAAATTGAATATGTGAAAGGTAATTAATTAATTAGAACGCTATTGTATAACCACCTTTATTATCCGACATGGTGGTAACGCCCACAGCGGTTCACTGGAACAGACAATTTTTTTTAAAATTGGTGTTTTAAACACCACAATGGATTCTAATGAAGTTAATATTCCACATGAGTTTAAATCAGTCTTAAAAGTAACAAAAAAGTTTTGGCCCCGTAGTAAAGTTTACTAATATTCTAATGGTGCTTAAACGCATTAAACTACTTCTTCTCACTTGTGTAATTTATGTTTAGTGCATTTTGAGGTTATGCATCCTTACTTAATACAAATGACATTTTTCCAAACTTTATAATCTACTTTAATACTAGCCTTTGAAGTATATAACAATCTGGTGTAAGAACACACTACTTTCTCTTACGCACAAAGATATGCCAATAGTGTCCACAAATGATTACATTATTGTCTAAGTTTATTTTGGAAACGATAATTGTAACGGTCACCCATCCAAGTTACTAGACAGGCGAAAGGCTGCATAACTCCAGAAATTTTCTCTGATAACTTGCTTCAAAGTATTTTTTCAGGAAAAGGGTTAAATTCACGTATAGGGGCATTAAATACATAATAACTGTAGCACATTTAAAAATAAAAGTTATAGCTGTTTGCGAGATAATCGCAAAAAAACTTAAAATTCGCAAAAATAAAGTGGCACTTTCGGTCATTCGTTTTTACCTAAATTCTTGACATCTCATGTGCAGAAGATGAAAAACTGAAATATACAATTTTATTCATATATCATATTTAGTTTTTGGGATATGTTGTTCACAATTAATACACCAAGTACTTTCGGTTACACGATTTTCGAAAATTTATAAGAGATACATCTTGATTCATATAAATAGAAATTTACCAAGTTTTAAAAAATCGTTAAGAGCCGATTTCAAGAAAATCGTGAAAAATGAAAATTTTAACGGAAAGTTTGTTACAAACTATAAAATCACTATACAGGAGCTTTTTCGAAGTACTGTGACAATTTTTAGCGTCATAAACTCAAATAGTAAGATTCTGGATGTTTTTTGATAAAAACAATTTTGTAGTGTCTGAAAGTCTATTACAAACTCAAATCATTAGAGAAGCCATTTGTCGGGCTATCCAAAGTACTTTGAAAAAATTTAGCACCGCACAATCAAACTGACTTGGTTCTGGAAGTTTTTCAATGAAAGCAATTTTCTTACGTCGGAAGTCTAGTTACAAACTACAAAATCACTCGAGAGGTGCCTTTTTGGATTTTTCAAAGTACTGTGCCAATTTTCACCATTATAAACAGAAACATTTCAATTTTGGACATTTTTCGAAGAAAGCAATTTTATACTCATAAAGTCTGTTCCAAACTACAAGATCATTAGAGAGTTGCTTTTTGGGCTATTTCAAAGTGCTATGCCAATTGTTAATGTCACAACCTCAACAGTTAGGTTCTGGATGTTTTTCGCCGAAAACAATTTTGTAGCGTTGGAAAGTCTGTTACAAACCCCAAAATTATTACAGAAGCGCTGTTTGGCCTATCCAAAGTACATTGGAAACATGTCACACCGCACACTCAAACCTCTAGGTCTTGAAAGAGTTTTGATTAAAGTAATTTTTTGCATCAGAAAGTCTAGTACAAACTACAAAATCACTAGAGAGGCCCTTTTTGGGCGATTTCAAATTTCTGTGCCAATTGTTCGCGTCACGACCTCAAACACTTCGATTCTGGAAGTTTTTCAACGAAAGCAATTTTCTTACGTCCGAAAGTCTAGTACAAACCACAAAATCACTAGAGAGGCCCTTTTTAGATTTTTCAAAGTACTGTGACAATT
>JAHWXV010118488.1:0-10234 GCA_024586415.1 Phrixothrix hirtus
AAACCCCATCTAGTTGTTCATAAAATTCATAATTCCATTGAAAATATGAAGTTTTAAGGCAATGATTGAACAGAGCTATTATATCTTTAGGAAAAATATTATAATGAACTTAATTTTAAAAGCCTAACTAATTTTGAGAATTAATCAACAAAGAAGATAAATAAACTTATTTACTTGCATTAGACAAATGTATGTAGATACTGATAAGAGAGTTTTAAAATATGTATCAAGCATTTCATCAGACATGTAAACTTATCGCTCATTTTTGAAATACGTAATTTTTAAATGCACACCGACTTATGTTTGGTTTTACACTTATATAAAGTTATCTTTAAATGAGATTTGTTGAAAGTTTTCGAAGATCACTGAAATTGTTAAAAGTTCAGCAAAACTTTCATAAAGCTTGTCACTTACTTAATCGCAGCGCAACACCGCAAAGCATGTATTTGAATATACATCTGTTTATCTCTGCAGTGCTGCATGGGGAAGCGAAGTAATAGGAATTGTAAAAGTAAAATCCCCTATGAAGAATTTTACTTTGATGCGTTTCACATTGCATGAGTTAGCAGAGATTTATGGAAATTTTGTTGAACTTTTGGTAATTTAGTTGACTTTCAGCAACTCATACATTTTTCACTTAAAGTCAACTTTATGCTTCACTTCTCCGCATTTAAATTAGCAACAAGTTTACTTCTCCACTCACTAATGCAACACGAAGTGCGTAGAAGACAAATTATTTACACAAATCTGTACTTAGTTTTAATTTGTAGCTTGTATAAGTAGATTAACATGAATTTTCAGTGGTTTTGTTACAAAATTCTTGAAATTTCCAAGTTTGTAATAACAGAGTTTTACTATATAAGCAAAATTGATATTTTTAATATTTATTTTTTCTATATTTATAAGTTCATAAGAAGTCTCGATTTGTTTATCAGGAGTAATTTAGAAACTAGCTGATACAGCTTACAAGAAAACCGTCTCAGGTATATCTCACTGATTTTAACCATTTTGCTACTCTGGACATAGAAATACGCAATGCGGTTAACTACTCTTGATGTATTTATACAAAAGTTTGAAATAAATGGGTTCAAGTTTCTGTAGACATATATATTGGTGAGTACTGTGTTATCACATATAATTAAGTGGGAATCAGCCTGAAGGGAGGGAGTAAATGTAAGCAATATAAAGAAGTAAAACTAGATATTTTTGCGGTACTTGCAATGATATTCTGCGTTGGTCCATGTTTCGAGATATACCATACAAAAAAATGGTTTTGATTCATTCACATTTTGGTTATATTCTTTTGTATAATTGTTTAGTTTAATTTCAGTTTTGTAAAAATAATTAAAATAAAACTAATTCGTTCTTTATTATGTCTTTTAATTTGTATAAAATAAAAGTCAATAATAAAAAAATAGTCACGACTTAGTAAAATGGCTCTGACCCCTCTATACATATTGTAGTCGTATTCACCCAACACTCTTGGCTTATTTATTAACTTACCCTGTATATGACAAAAACCAACAAATTTGATTGAAAACACAAAAATTTCATATATATCTCATTTTATTAAATTTTCTAAGAGTTAGACAACCAACATAACATGTGTATTAGGTTGCATATGTACCCAACATTTTATCATTAATTAAAACTATCTCTTAATTATTATGTTACTTCACAAATATTATCAATTACAAAGATACTAGCACTTATAAAAATTTAATTAATAAACCACAATAGCAATTTAAAATCATTTTAATAGAATTCTTGACATGTAAATACATCTTGTACCATAAATCTTTCATATGGACCGCAGAATTCATCTTGGAACATTATCTTCATTAAATAATGTTGGACAACCTGTATTATTGCCCATTACTTCAGAATAATCATAATTTAAAATCCAATTGTCCTAAAACTTAAAAAAGTAGTTAAAAAAACTAATCTTATTATTTCACATACTTGTATAATTAATGCCATTAATTTCTCAACTCAATTTCATAGAATAAATGATAACACAGGTGTTGAATAAGAACATTCCGCTTAGATACCTTTATTTCCATAGAAAAAGCACCATTTTACATTATCTCTTAGATCTAAGTAATTTATGTTAATTATGAGTTTGATTGGACTTTTATATTAGATTCATTATTTTTAATAGTTACATTTGATATCATCTTTTAATTATGGTTTAGTCTGAGTTCCTAAAACATTGATTTAATTAGCAAAAGATTACACTTACCTTTGTTTTTTTATTTACATGATTGCATTAAGAGATTAATTATGTGGTACGATAACCATTAGATACACCATTTTATTGAAAATTTTATTGTTTTCCTAGTATAACTTCGACAAACATTGTGAACATTATAGCTTCCGAATGAACCTTAGCATCAATTTTAAGAGTGAATTTTTGCAATAATGATTAAGTAGTAATTAAGCTCACTGCTCTATTATGTAGCCATATATTTCAGACTAAGGTGAGCCCAAAAATATATATTTCAATTAAAATTTTGACAAAAAATTTGTGATGAAAACAATACTTTCTCTTTTACCTGTTTCATATTAGGTAAGAGAAAGTGAAAATTGAGAGCTCTTTTTATTACATTTATGGTCATCTATGACTTGTATTTGAATTGTAACTTCTCTTTTATCTCTTAAAGGGGTAGTTTTTTGAAAAATCTTAAAACACTTAAACTTTAGTTTTTATAGGGATATTTATTTATAAACTAACAGGTAAAATATTTAATGTTAGTGGCAAAATATAAACAAATAGTGATAGAGGACAGAGATGTTTGTAATATATTTAAATTAGTTTTGCAAAACCACAATGTCTTTAACATTTAAAGTTTTATTATAATTCCATTAATATTTGAATAAAAGAAAAGTAAACGAAAATTTAGCAATACTTTGGTAGTGAATCTTTCTTCTCTATCCCTTCAGAGTACATATAAAAAAGTATGTCTGAATTGGTTATCTATACTATCTAATTTCATTTAATTCAATGAGGTATGTCTGGGATGGCTTCTTTGTTAGTGGAAATAAAATTTAACTTATGTACTTTTCAATTTTCATCTGTTTATAATTGCATATAAATGTGCAAATTGCTACTGATTTTTTATTCCAATGAACACCTTTACTGTCTTACAAAACTATATTATAATTTTCTGAAAAATCTGCAACTACTAAAATTTATTTCTAAAATATGTGAATTTAGTAAATAATAAAAAGTAAATAATTAGTAAAAGATTAATTAAAAAATGTAAAACTCCAAAAAAATGATATTTTATACATTAAAAAATATGAGAATTGTTTAATAGAAATACATTTGATCAGCGCAGCCATCAATTTGTCGCCATTGCAACGGAATTAATGTTTATATTGTTTATTTAAGTAATAGTGACATGTTGTTGATGCCATCAATAAAATTTTATTAATTTGCACTAACATGCCTAAGAATAAATATATATAAAATTCTTAGACACAAATAATGTGAATTAACATTAAGGCTTGGATTTTGTTATTTTTTATACATTGTTTTGTAGCCTACCTATTTACTTGAAATCTCAGAAAATTGATATTTTTACACAAAACAAAAAGTTGGTATATAAAGTACTGCAATTGCGAAATGTCATAAAACTATTTTAAATAAGCATTTTGTGGTATAAATAGGTTTAAAAAAATAATTAATTATCAGCTATTATCATTACATTTTTGATAAAATAGAATGATGGAAACATAGAATGAAGACAATAAAGTAGAATATTGTGAGTTTTGTGACAATCTTAATACATTCTAGAATATTACTAATTGTTTGAAATTAACTTAAAGTAATACACTTTGATAATTTCAAGTAAATTGTGAAGAACTGCAATTTACAAATGAATAAAAATGAACTACATTTTAACATATTTAAGAGTAAAATTATTTACTTAAATCATATGTATTAAACTTACATTATAGCTATTGATCACCACATGGTAGTGTTTTATACAAATTTTTAACTTGACATTGGTACTCCTAGCTATGATGATTAAATGAATAGTATTTTTAATTCTTTTTAACCACTACTGCCATCTCCTGAATAGCTATTTAATACATATTAAAGCACATTTTCGTTAGCCTGCATGCTTGCAGTATATTATGATTGTGCTAGAAGGCGTTCAAGTCATGCTGAACCAGTTGTGTTCTTATATACGGCATCATTTCAGATTGTATGGGAATACTTTTCATAGTGCTTCTAATAATTTTTATAAATATTTATTTTAATATGGTAATAAATATGAAGCAGAGCAGTGACAATTAGTAAAATTATCGGATGAAGTTGAAAACGATAATGTGATTCTAATTGAATAGAAAATGAAAGTGATCATTTTAGTGAACAGGGAGAAAATTCAGATACCAAACAAAATTGTGATATAGAAAAGAAATATGAGAGATGAGGTGGCCAAGGAACAGCAATAGAGGCAAAGGAAAGAAGATTATATATATATTATTATTATTTTATTTTATTTTTACATTTCGGGTAAATAATAGGCGTGGGACAAATCAGGACTTAATTACTATTTACCACAAACTAATTGAGTAACAAATTTTAGGCAATCTGACTACACTAAGTTTATAATATAATACACAAATATATTATTTAGTTATACAACCTATACAAAGAAGTTTTAAAGTTCTGCAATGTACTATTACATATGTCAGGACAGCTTTCAAAGTTAGTACTGTAAGAATTATAGATATTAGATTATCTGTTGACAGGAGCATTTGAAGCAGAGATGGTATTTACAAAAGGTGCACAGAAACTTGAGTGTTTTGCGTCACCCATGAGAGTACCCTAAGTTTGAAGCATTCTAGTAACTTCGGACAATCAATTAACTTATTAAAAATTTTAAATAGAGTTACCGTATCAATCACATTCCTGCAACAAGATAAAGTGACAAGATTTAGCAGGTAATCAGAAAAATTTTTGCTAGCATATTTTAAGAATTGATTTTGTATATATATAAGGGGTTCAGATGGCACTATAATGCATTTACTTGGTCCTAAACATGATGCTAAATGTGCTAAAGGAGAAGTGCTCAAATTTATTTATAGATAATGTTATGATTGAGTCAGTTGTTCAATACACTAATTGGAAAATTTTAGATAGAGCAGTTAATTATGCAAATTAACATATGGTAAGAGAAACTTGTTTTGTAGAAATAATAAGCCATTCTTGGCCTTTTATATCTTATGCAACTTGCTAGATTTAATAGATAAAGCCTTGAAGATCTTTCGTCAAGTGATGGAATGGGAATAGATACATTTAGATGATTAAAATGGTTTCATTCGTGCTATATTTGATAAGTTTGTTGATCATTACTAAAACAACTATATCTCTTCAGAATATCTAACCATGGATGAAAAATAAAATCATTTAGAGGTCGTTGTAGTTTTAGACAATATATACCAAACAAACCTGCCAAATATGACATCAAGGTTTATGCTTTAGTGTGTGCTTGAATATTTTTTTATACTTTAAATTTAGATGTATATCTAGGATTACAACCAGAAGGCCCAGTTAGTGGAGCTTGTAAAATAGTCTAGAAGACTAGATGGTTTGTAAGTTATTCATTGGTGGTAAAACTATTCACGGATTATAAATTGACCTCTGTATATGTATTAATGAAAAATAAAAGAAAATACCTGCAAATTTAAGAAACGTTAAATGAAAAAATGAAAAGACATCAATATTTGCATTTCAGTCTGATGCAACTTTGATATCTTATATACCCAAAAGTGGAAAAAACTTGCTACTTTTTTCAACTTTACATCATTATGGTAATATTGAAGCTAGCTCAAGTAGTTTACACAAATCAGAGATCATACGTTTTTATAATTTCACAAAGGGAGGCATAGACATTGTGGAAGAATTATCTGGTACATACAATGTTTCAAGAATCAGTAGAAGATGACCCCTTACATTGCTTTTTTCCTTAATGAACACTAGCTATAAATATAAAGAAAATGTATGACAAATGCCTATATTCGGAAAAGTGTTTGTCGAAAAGTTTCTGATATTCAAGTCCCTAATCAAAATATAAACCATGCCAAATGAAGTCTATTTCTAAAACGACAAACGTTTTCTCATAGGAATTTTTTGTGACTTAGTAAGTTAGACAGAAAGATACTTTATCTGTGCATAAAATATAATAGATTTGTGTGCTTGCAACACTGTTGCTAAATTTGTGATGAATGTAAAGCTGCTGATTAAATGCAATTTGTATATTTCTTTACAATACTTTTATTTATTTATATAGTTACGATCATTATTTACCATAATTTAAGTTTTAGTTGATTAAATGGAATAATTATAAGCTTTTAGTTTAAATTCTTAGCACAAATATATTTTGTTGGTTTAAAAATACAGTTTTCCAAAATATCTTGTTTCTTTAATTTTATTTATATATTACCCTTTACATAAGTCATAGATATTGCCGTTAACAAATTTTCTAATTCTTTTAGAAAACATTATCAAACAATAGAAGGCTATCTCACCTGTACCAATAGTTCTAGGTGTACTAATGCCCAGTTAATGTAAAGATAATTAATTTTAATATCCCTTTAGGATAGATTGTAAAACTAAATAAATTGACAGATTTGCTAAAGCAAAGGACTGCTATAAGAAATACATGATCATTTCAATAAAATGTAGAATTTGAAATAAGCATCGAATTTTACTAAATTTGCCACAAATAGACAAGTTAAAATTTAATATTAGGGAAATGTAAACCACCATGCTTTTGTAAATTAGTGTGTTTCGTGAGAATCAATAACTAACTGAAACCGGATTTTAAATCATTGACCGAAATTCAAAAATCAAGAACCAGTATTGGTCAGTCCAAGGGTAACAAACTAACTTATACACTAAATTGTTGCCGCTGATGAGTTTTGGTGTTATCTATCATTATGAACCAGGATCCAAATGTCAGAATATGCAGTAATAGTGACTATTTTTTGATGATCAGGATGTGCTGCTCCTAGATTTTAAAGAACCCAGGTCTTCATCAACACTAAGTTATATGCAGACACTTTCAAATTCTTATGAATCAGCATCAAGAATAAACATCATGGGAAGCTTAACCCCATGTAGCCCAGGAGATTCAAGATCTGCTTGCTCATATGTAGTAGAAAGATTTACAACATTCACCTTACAATCCCAATTTGTCTTTCTGTGATTATTATGTTTTGACTCATTAAAGAAGTAACTAAAGGGATAGTGGTTGAAATCGCATGCTGAGGTATAGCTTGCTGTTAAGAACTGGTTCCACAAACAGTCGCAAGAATTTTACCAGCAGTGAGTCTACAATTAGTACAACAGTGAAGCTCATATCTTAATATTAATGGAGACTTCTTTTAATAAAGAATGCTTTACGGTCTTTAAACGTGTTTCTATTGAATAATTCTCGGAATTATTAATAAACCTTTAGGATGGGTTGTTTAACATGCCATGTGGAATGCTAATTTTCTTTTGCTTTCCTTTTAAGTGGTACTTAATACATCATTTGCTTACACAAAATAATGATTACAAATTCTTTTCTTATTTCACCATTCATATAACCTGTTTTTTAATATTATATGCTCTTTAAAGTATTATTTTTGAAATTTGATACTGTTGGTGTCTGGGGACTGATTTTACCTAAATCGAAAGACTAGTATCAGTCTATGGGGACCCACAATGATTAACATGTTAATAGCAACTTTTATAATTTAAAAACTGGCATTAAAAAAACATGAGTATATTTACAAAACAATAGTATTTACATTACTGATGGGATATGTAAGGTCAAGTACAATGTTTAATCCTAGCCCACCGGTCAGGTATGCTTAATTTTGTTGTATAATTTTATATAAAACATTAAAGTTACAGTTAGCAGTTTTATTATTATACCTTTTATAACAATATAATGTTAAATGTTTTTATTGAAATTTTATATATAAAATTAAATATTGTATCTGACAACTCTTACATAAATAATACATTTAAAATAAACAAACTAAAAATTTTAAATTTAATTATATATGTTTTCAGGAAATTGTGACATCGATGTACCACAATGGAAATGTTATATAAAAGGAATTTCTGTAACACATGTAATTTTAACATTTATACCAGCAACACTAAAGAGTTTAAAGAGTTTAATTTTAAATAGTGGTACAAATTCTCCAAGTTTAAATGAAAGTTCTGAAAGTACTGAAAGGGCATCATCAAGAGGGAGTAATTTTAGTGATGTACTTATTAATTCCACAAACTCTTTAATTTTACCTTTGTATGTATTTGATTGTCCTTTGGCATTATTAGTTGATTCATACATTAGCAATTTAAATAACTATGATGTACTATACAATGATCTTTATGAAGATCATAGATTTAAATTTGGATCTATAATACGAGAAGATTCTGTTAGGTATGTTTTCTTGTTTCCTTTTATTTTATTTTCATTTTCTATTTCTTAGATTAAAAAGCGAAGGCTTTATAAGTAGCAGCCCTGAACCAAAAAGCGATGAATTTGAAATAGTAGAAAATAAAAGTAGCATTAAATTACATTGTAAAGCACTTGTATTAGCTCATTCTAAATGCTTTGTAATGTCATTATATACTGCTCTGCAACAAGGGACATTTATACATACTTTTGATGTACAATCTGCAATGGATCAATGTGAAGAAACTTTACATGATATAGACATCTCATATTATATGCAAGTATGTATATTTATTCTATTTCACATCATTAGTTTAGATTAATAAAAGTATGTTATTGCATTTAACATACCTATAATACATTTGCTATTGTTTATGTATAAGTGATTGTATTCAACTAGACCCATAGAAGTGAATATCATATGCAGTCGCATCTATTATAGTGGAATAATTATGACATACTATTGAATACAAACAACTGACACAATCTCGTACTAGATAAAGTTTATGAATAGAAATGTAAAATATTTGTAAACAAACAAAGTGATATTTATGTTTTCAATTACGTTTCATAGAAAAGCATATACAGGCCTGTAACCATGATATACCTAACTGTTTGTTCAATTTTGCAATACATAATATACTTGCAATTTCATTGTTTTCCTAATAATAAAAATGGTGTTATTTCATTTCCACTATTTTTATTAAATTTATAAAACTTGACTATTGTGCTCTATAAATGTAGTATTTTACTTTATATTATAACAAAATTTCTTAGTTAAAAGGGCGATTGTTCAAAATGCTCAATTTTGAGAGTAATTGTATGTACACCGGTAAATTATATTACATATAAAGAAAAAGGGGTCAAAAAATAAAACAGCCTGGGAAAGAAAAGATTTTACTTTGAAGTAAGTGCTGTTGATTTGCAATCTGTATTTTTATAAGGATTGTATACCAAAGCAATAGTTCTTGTGCAATGCTTGAAAGTCAGTTGATCCCTGATTTTACCTATATGTATTTATGTGATTATTTCAATTATCTTTTGTAACGTAAATAACACTGGAACTTTTTTCTGCTTTTAGTTTATTAAAGTATTAAAGTTATATCTTTTATTGTTATTTAGCTCCAAAACAATATACCTACATATATAATCAAACATTTAACTCAAAAAGAAACAATATTACACTTGTAGCCAGCACTATGAATAAGTATGTTTGATGAAAATATGTACCTACACCCATCAATACTTTTGGTATAGGAATACTGCTATTTAATTCATACATGTACAGTAAAATATAATAATTTTACTTGTTTATTTAAATATATTTATTTCATATTTAACAATATTTACTCATATTTATTTGTATTTAATTATAATGGTAAAAAATGAAACTAAAGAATAAAACAAATTACGTTGATGGATTTGGCTGCTCAAATATTGAAATCACCTTCCTGAGTTTATAAAATAATTTCTATCATAAATTCCTGTGGATAGGCCAGTCTTTTAAATATGCGTACAAGCTGGTGTTTGTTTTTAAAAATACTTATAAATACAATTAAATACTTAAATCTTTTGCAAATATACTTAAATAAAATTAAATACGATTAAGTACAAATCCTTACCATAACAAATCTAGATACATAAAATGTAACTTGGACAAACAAAACATGGCTATCAGCCGAAAATATCAATTTTCACTGTTTAGTTGATTCTCATACGAGGGTTGCCTTTTATGTTGTTACAAATGACCACTAGATGTCGCTAGT
>JAHWXV010118563.1:0-10367 GCA_024586415.1 Phrixothrix hirtus
TGTAAAACATTTATAACATTTACGAAATGGCTTAAGGTAACAAAACGAAACTTCTCAATTATAATAAAAAATGATTTATTGATAAGCTGTAAAAATTACATAAAAATTGGTCCCACCGTTTTTGAATAAACTGGTTTGAAAGTGAGTCACCAATACTTATTATTTTAATAGTAGTCAAATCCAAATTCCTACCCATGCTCATATATTTTCGAAACCGCTAACGACATATTTATTTCTTATAAGGTGGTTACAATTTCGCAATTAGAAAAAGATCGTGCAAAGTAATAAGTTCAGTTATAGTATAATTTCAGATCCTTAATTTTGGAAAAATACGTTTGGCGCGCGTGTGCCAACTTATTATGGAACAAATATTCTTAGAAAAGCGATTTTCGGGTATACATTATTAATATAGTGACCAAATGTAAGCGTTATAGCTGAAAACAGTGGTGGATCATGAATTTAGAGGATCTCGCTGAAGCCTAACAATACTTTTCAATTATATTAGGTTTAAACAAATATACTTTTCTTCGTACGTAGTTCAGTGTTGGAACTGCAGCAAGTTTATTTTGACTTCAGAGAAAACACTGAACTGATCATTTTTCGAAAAATTGAACGGTTTTTTTCTTTGATACTTTTAATTAGGGACGGTAGTGCTTCTCGAAGCGATTTGCTAAAGTGAAATAAAAGACAAATTGTTTTTGATTGTAACGTACACTTGTTTGTGAAATATTAATTTGTTCTGATCAAATTCCTTAGAAAACCAGATTTAAGATTATGTAAAGTTTTTAGACATTCTGTAAAAAGTTGGAAAGCGTCTGCTGATACAACAGCTACACTTTCTGTGGTCAATTTTACACAAACGAATTCAAAAGTGCTGTCACTTTTCTTAATTTCCCGCCAATCATAAAATTCTTTGACGTTTGTCACACTGATATATTGAGTTCAGTGGCGTATAATAAAACTTTTTTCTCTAGCGTAAAATTAAAATTTAAATTTTGTACATAACCTCCAATGTTTAATACTACAACAGAAAATAATAAATAATTAGTTTTACAAAAATTTGGTTTAAAATTAAAATAATGTTATTAAAGAAATTAAAAATTCAACAAAACACTAAAGACAGTGACGAACGGCAATGGAAAAATAGTAAAGCAAATTATTCACTGCATCCCAATAGCAAGTGATTTTTGTCGCTTTTAGTGAAATATAACAGATTATAAGATTATACGTTAATTATGCATTTTAGCGTTCAGTTTTATAAGAATTTTCGCCACAACATATATTCACTTTCGATGTTGTTTAACCTTATTCAGATCCTTCTCATGTCTTGGTTTCTTTGCTTTGTCAAGTTGTGTTCACATATATAGTATATTATACTATTCAATTTACTTGTTTTATAATTTTATTTATATTTACCCTACGTTAGGCGCCATTAAATATAGTATTTAAAATATTGATATTATGATTTGTTATAGGTTTTTCGTTTGAAATTCAGCTTAAATTTGCTCGCTTTGGGTTTCATAAAATATTATATTTAAATTATTTAAATTTTATTAGTGTTAGTACTTGGCGGTATGTTGGGTTGCCTATACGAGATTTTTATTTATCAGAATAACTCGTAACTTACCTTACGATTTTCAGTTCTATGCTTATAATGATAAAATATCGCGTCCCTCACGTGTGCACTTTGATTTCAATTATGTAAATTAAACCATTACTAAAATTCTTTCCCGTTCATATTTAAATTTATTCTGACTGGATGCAATCGAACAATAATAATTGTTCACAGCTTGCGTTTTACTCAAACAGAACTCAAATGATAAACTTAAAAAAATTAATCAAGTGTAAGTTGTAGGCGCATTTGCACTAATTATTTATTATTCAAATTCACGTAAACAATTTTCAAAATATATTGTCCATAAAATAAAATCCCTTCAAAAATTTTAATTACCAACATGGGAATTCTCAAATATTTACTAGAGTTAAACTTATGACATAAGTTGCAAGAATAACTCTAAAATTAACTGGGTTGACTGTCTAGATTACAGTAGGAAATAAAAATTTGGAATTCTTCAGTAATTTTAGTTTTATTTTTGACTACACATGAGTTATCATTTCACTTATGTTCGCAATTCAAATAAAAATGCCATTACTTATACTTTTAAATTTTGTTAATTTGTGGTGCACGTTTACACACACGATCGTTTGTTGTTTACACTTGTGTACACTAACGAGTTCTTGTTTCCTTTTAATTGCTGTACGTAGTATTAAATTTATACTTTCGAAAATGTCGTCCGATTTCACTTTTCTTTTACGTTCACTAAATTTTTATTCTAATTAGATACTTTAGATTTAATTGAATTTTAATTTAATCAGTTTTATTTTATTTATTCTAGATATCCTACTTGGGTGCTGTATTTATTTAATTTCTTTGACTTAGTGTATTTTCACCTTGCTTTTTAAACATTAATTATTAATTTTAAGAAATTTTTAAAATTTTGAGTAACACCTTTTACTTAGGTTTATAAGTAAGTCAAAAATGGCTCAACGTGGGCTTGATTTTATACTTTAAAACTGCATTGTCGGCACATTCTTGCCTTTTCCTAGAATGTCTTACTACTTTTGCAAAATTGAAATGGATTTGGATTTTAATATGCTCATTAGCTTCCTGACTATCTGGAGCTTGGATATATTGAAGATTTTAGTCTAAATAACTTTAAAACAGAAGTGTTGATTTAAAGATTCCCTTCAAGGTCAATCATCAAATTAAAACAAATTCCATTAGGATTAGTACAGGCACATTTATGGTGTCCTAAATTACTTGTTAAATGTCTTTATTATATTAGGAATTAAGTTTGATGTCCAGAAACTAGGATTAAAGTTTCGGCTTATCTTACCGTAACTACTTTATTACGAAACTTTCATTTAAAAGTTCACTTTGCCACCAAATAGAGTCTGTATGTTTTTTAACCTATTTACATATTTACATTTAAGCTTTAACAAATCTTTTACGCTAAAAACTTGATATTTTAGTTTTAACCTCACATTTACAAAACTTTCAAGCAAATTTTTTTGTACGTAAACTTCTATAAAAGGTTTATTTAAGCTTATGATTTACTAATATCGATTTGCAAATGTATATGTTCGGTTTAAACTTTTATTGTTTTATTTTAGGCCAATTTAATAGTATTGAAACTTGTACGATCTTATTTTCCATGTATTTTAAACTTGATTATCTCTGATTGCATAAATGTTTTAGCTTTGTGTTGCATATTATATACGAGGTCGTGCTGTAATTATCGGGATACTCGGAAACCAGTAGCTTGTTAAACTTACTTTTTATTTTAATTTTTCAAAGTAACCCCCCTTAGTTTCTATACATTTTTTCATGTCAATAACCACTTATGAGAAGTTTCAGATCATTCTTCTTTTGGTATCTGCATTATCTCATCCTCATAAGCTGGAATTGCTTTTTTATTTGAAGAAGACTGTCTTCCGCGCAACTGTTTCTTAATATTTGGAAATAAGAAAAAATCGCAAGGAGCCCGCTCTGGTGATAAGGGGGTTGTGGCAAAATTTTAACTTTTGAGAACGAGAAAAACTAGTTACTCTAGCAGCAGTGTGGGATGGCGCGTTATCGTGATGTCACAACAAACCATGCAATCCTGTGTTTGGCCGCTTGACAAGACAAAGGTAATGATGTAATATTGTTTGTTTTAATGCTTAAGCTTGTCTCTTTTCGCCGATTTTCTTTCACTAAATCTTTTACAACAGTGATGTTTCTGGGGAGATTGCAGTTTGCGGCCTGTCCGAGTGGAGGTGATCTTTTAATGACTGCCAACCTCTTTTGAATTCAGCATAGTAATTGAATATTGTGGTACACAAAGGAGTAGAGTCTCCAAATGTCGCCTGTAAACTTACTAGGCATTCCTCTTGTTTAAAACCTTTTTTATAATCGTATCAAATCATCACTCTAAAGTCGCGCCTATCGAGTTCCATCGCATTAAATAAAAATTACTAACACAGTGATAGTAACTCGGTGCTTGCACAGGACTGACTAAAGCATTTGATATGCTTATTTATACATTGCCCTAGTAAGGTTTACTCTTTTGAATGGTGTGAGTTATAGCGCTATATATCTACTAGAATGCGAGAATCCTGATTATTATCGCATGGCCCTCGTAATAAAACAATAATATGGAGGCAGTGAGAATTGATTCAATCGTAAAGATTACACGATCAACTGTTTTTCTTTTGAATAGAAGAAAACTGTACCAATGATTTGGTTTATTCGGGCTAACTTGGGCAGTTAAATCTTCAAATAAATTGTTCAGTGTGCTTTTTGTAAGAAAAAAGGTGCCGGAATTTACATTTTGTTAATCATACACCGTTTAAAACGGTACTGAAACGCTGTTTCGGTAAGTTTTATGACAAAAAAGCACATATCTTACTTACATACTAAATCCTATTGTCACAAATTAATATCTGGAGTGTGCTACAAATTAAAATAGGTTTTGGTACTGATTGGGTAGTACTTTGTCGTAAGAGATTCAATAGGGAACCTTTTGAATATCAAGAAAAGCATTTAGAAGAATTTATGAAAAAAACACTTTATTGCAAGATGTCAACAATCCTGCAAATAAAGTAGAACTATGATTAGTTATATATCTAGGTATATAGATCGAAATCAGGTAAAAGGGCCCTTTCCGAGGTATTTAAGATATGCAAGATAGATGAAAATAATATAAAATAATTAAACCATAATTTACCTTGTTATCTTTGATTAGAATTTCTTGTACTTTAAATAAAATTCTCATAAACAAATAAAAGCATTTAATAAACATTTCTCACATAAATAAACAATTCAAAAATGTTAAAGGTAAATTAATACAGATTAATAATACAAGATTAAGTTTTAAGGTAATTGCAGACAGATACAGTAACGTAGGTTGTAGTAGCGTATCTCCGACTCCAGATGATTGGAAATCCTGATAAAGCTGTTCCGAATAGTGTGGCTGCTAGGAAAATCGCACAATAGTATCTTGTTTATAAAATGTTAAAACAGGAAATATTTACAAAATATACTAATGGTCAGGATAAAAATAATAAATGATAGCTCAGAGATTGATATTCGCAAAGACTAAAAATTATGGAAAGAAACAACCTTAAGTAGTTCCCAACTTTAAAAAAACAAGTTGAAGCTAACAATATAAATATTAACATAATGAAAACGAAATTTAAACGGTTCATAACAATTGAATTAAATAAAATTAAAAGAAACTAAACAAAGTCAATTTTGAATTGAGATATTTTATAAAATAAAAGATACAATTAATTCGATTGTGGCTACATCCAAAGTGAACGAATAACCTCGAGAATTCAATGGGGTATTGAAATTTAATGTATTATACCTAAATTATTATCGAAAACAATTTTAAGTGAAACTAATTTTAAAAGAAAGTGTAACAACCTACAAGGTTAGATATGACACACAATCAAGCAATATTTACATATGATTTTTTCTCTCTTTTCATTTGATATTGCTATGGGAAAGTCTGCATCCATATTATTTTCAATAGTAATAGTATTAGAGTATTGAAAATAATCGGTAATAATTTTGCCTGAATTTAACAAAACGTGCTGAATGGAAACAGAACGAGTCGTAGACTGGCTGTTTCCTTAATACAGCAAATTTGAATTGTGAAATGAGTGCAAAATTGCAATAACTTTCAATGCACGTGTGTTGTTTTATAGATTGCACCCCAAGAAATAGACTTGTTGATTTCGTTGCTTGGTAACGTGATGACGCCCACTTTATTAACCAATGATCTCCGGAACATCGCTACCTTACTTACATTACTTAGTCAAACAAAGTACGTAACGTTTTATATCCTACACTGAAACTCAATGATATAATGAAACATCGTTATGCTACTATAGGGTAATACAAGAAATAAGGTACAATTGAGTGTTTTAATTGGCTAATATTTCTTCCTGGGATGTAATCATAATAAACGCATTCATGAGCTCAAAAATAATAACACTTAGAATATCGCAAAATCTTGATTATAAATATTTTTTTATTTACGCGAATAATTATTTATTCGACAATTTACTTCAGATATGTATTCAAATTTTGCATAGGCATAGTTTACATTTGGCGGCACTAGGGATCTCATCAGTCATGCTTGAAGTCGTAATGTAAGATTTGACAAAAATTATTCGATTGTCTAGAGCAAAAAAAGTTATGCCATCATCAATATTGTAAGGTATGCTTAGGAAACAGAGTTGGTTAAATTATTCAAATTTGTTGATATCATTGTCATGTAAAAGTAAAAGAGATAGCAAAATTAGAGAGTAAATATAACAAAACGTACACGAGTAAAAATATTAAAGTGTTGATGATTTTCTCTGCAGTAATTATACAAATAGGGCTACAGAATTTAATAAATACAAGTGAAGCATCCAGATAACGAAAAAAGCGATCCCTCGACAAAACCAAAAATGCAAATACGAGGTTCGAATAATTAATACTTGCAAATCTCAACATTTCTGCATAAAAATAACTAAACGAATTATTGAAACTCTATGGAATTTTGCAATTGAAGCTAACACTCCGAAGGCTGGATAATGAGGATAATTCGTAGACTAAGTTGGCAGGCTAAAACTGCTAAAGTGAATTTACGAGGTAAATTTTATTTACAGAACAGACTCAATTGTGGTTATTAGTCCTCTCATAACAAATTTTCGTTTTGAAGTTAACCATTACTATTACTAAAATTTCAGAAGATCCCGTTTTCTGGAAAGGAAACATCAATACGTATTTGTAGTTGATTGCATAAGCACTCCCTCTCTATTGTTTCCGGGAAGTGGTGCTCGCATTAACTCACTATCCGACAACCTACTGATTAACCATTGGTATCCAACGTGTGGCTCAAACTCGCTACATTGTGATTAAAAGTCTCACTCTCTATTAGTTGAGATACCGGGGCTATAAAATTGACCATTGAACATCGTACGAGTCCTCTTATTGAGATTTATGTATTTTCTTTTGAATATGATGCGTGTTTAACAGTTGAGTGATATAAACAATTGACGCCTAATGCGACCTTCACCCTCTGCAATATTGTTGATGACAAGTTATATAAACGTATTCTATCATTTTCTCTTCTTTAGTAATTTTTTGGAATAAAACTTATTCCCGTGACATATTTAAAATATTAAAACGAATTCTTGTAATTTGCACGGTTATCCTAAGATGCATAAAAATGTATTTACATATATTAACCCCTGTAATATGTGTTTAATTTTTCTTATTTAGTAGTTTTTTAAATTTAATTCAAAATTCCTTATTTTTATGTTATTTATATTTTTTAAATTCAATATTCTGAATATATTTTAAAATACACGATCTAATATTGTAAGTGTCAATAGAAATATGCATAAATAATGAAAACAGCTGTAATGACCCTTTATTTTTTTGTGTAATTGCGACATATTTCACACCTACCGAGAAGACATTTTCAAGCTTATTAGCTACTTTTTGACATATCAAGTTCTAAAACTATTTTGTTCTATTTTGTTTAATATATAATTTAATGTTTAATTGTTTGATTTTGGATGTAAAAGTCAGGAATATGTCAATGTCTTAATTATATTTTTATTTTAATGTTCAATAAGTTTAGTAATTACTAAAACTTTTAATTTACTGTTTTTGTATTTATAAATTAATAAGCCATATTACCCTGACGCAAGTGATAGGATTTAAGTACCAAAAGCATGACCAAATATTTAAATTTCTTTTTGTTTGCTCCACTTTCGGCTGCCAAATATATGTGGAAGATCGACTTGGAATGGGCCGATTCCCATATATTAAATTTAAATTTAATTGGTTTTTAGAATTTAACTTGTTTTTCGAGCAAAATATATGTAGTAGATCGACTTTGATTTGTGCCGAATCCAATGTATTAAATTAAGTTTGTTAATGTTTATTAAGTTGCCCATATTTCGTTGATATAGAACTCGTATTTGTTGATGCTGTCTGAGTTACCTACCTTGTTCTTTGCACAATCACATTCTACTACTATCAGATTGAAACCCAGCTTACAGCAGACATACATGCAACATACCATACACCATACCTTGTATGAGTATTGTCACGTTATAAATGGTTAAAATAAACTTACACATCAAGCAATTTAAAATTCAAATTAATTGTCAAATTCCTAAAATAAAATAATTTCCTAAAAGTATCTTGCACTAACAATTCAAATTCAAAAAAAATAAAAATTTATTAATATTAATTTTCAAAATTATAATCAAAAATCATTTATGATGTACCAGAAATTAAATTAATCCGATGAATATGATTACCTAACCTCGGATTTTAAATATCTAAATTATAGTCTTTGGGTTATTTTAGTAAAAATCAGTTATTTATTATTAATTTACACAAAAAGTAAACATTACGTTTTGAATTCAAATAAAATTAAAACCTATATTCAATAATGTAACCTAGTTCCTTAAATGTAAACAAATTTTAATTTAAAATAAGTTTTGACAGACCTTGTATATCCATACGTTTTCAACTTTACTTCTAGATTCCTTCGGTAGACGAAATTTTCTGAACGACTCTTCCCTTTGATGATTGTCTGTTCCAATGTAGTTTGGAACACGTCACTTTGACTTTATTAAAAATTGTGAAATTAATGTTTGTTTTTAACTTTAATTAACATTAGCAGTGCACACGATTGTTCTTTGTTATAATGTTTTTATTTAAATGATAAATCAACTTGAATAAGTTCTCAGTGTCCTTTGTTTTCATAATTTTCAAGAATTATAATTTACCGGCGGTCGGCCGTTAAATGTAAGTTCATTATGTTCAACGTATTTATTTTAAATTAACGATTATTTTCTTTAATTGTTAGATTTTCCAATTTCCAACACACTTTTCACACTAATCCAACCCGATGCGGATTTTATTTAATTTGATGTAAAATTATTAAGATGAAATTGAACTATTTTCATAGATTTATGCAGGTAAATAATTTTAATTACCTTAAATCGATTTTTCACAATCTTCTTTTTCTTCATCTATTTTTATTACTTTTTACTATTTAAACAATTTAATTTGTTAAAAATTATTGTAATTATATTTCTTTATCATAACTAATTATTTTATTCTTGTTACAGATAATTTAATCTCCTTTAATCAACCTGATTAAAAATAAATTAATTTTATCAAATTGAGCAGCAACATGTATCTTTGAACGCTAAATTACTACTGAGAGTAGCTAAGATGCAATCTGAAATCCTGGTAAAAATGCTGATTTTGCATATTTTTAAACAAAGAAAATCACTTATATTGGATATATTTAATTAATGCAAAATTTAATTTCTAATTTAACGCTTCCATAATGCTTTAAATAACATTATGTATTTATGCTGGAAACATCCCTTGATATTTTTGGGGTAGAAAAATTGATGATTCGAAACTACACTAAACTTGAAAATTACAGTTTTATAAAATGTTAAAACTTTTAATTAAATGGCTGGAAAATAGCATCCAAATGTTCTCTACATTTTCATTATTAGCAGTGCGATATTTATTTTGAAAGAAAATTTTCTTGTTGGACGTAAATCGCACTTGAAGATTCACTCGCTTTGTTTTAACAATTGAAGCTTTTTACACACAATTGTTCCGTTGTTATTATTGTATTTATTATTTACATTTATTATTTGTATGTTGGCTTATGTAAATTAATTTAACATAACTAATTTACATACACTTGGTAGTTAACTTCAAATATTTATTTTGTTTAATTTTAACTATTAATTTATACAAATGCATAATCTATTATTGGCATGTCTTTACTAACATATTATTCTAAATATTGCTTATACTAACATTGCTTTACAATTGTTTATTTTACTATTTGAATCAAAAATTTGAATGTGATTCCGAACATTCCACGTATATTGTTATATTTTCTAAATCATTATTTTACTTTGAACGATTTGCATCTTTTACCAATCCTAACACTTAAATACATCTACTGTCTCAAATTAAAAATATAAGGTGCCGCATATATATATTGGGTACTTTCTCTTTTTGCACTTTCACTTTCTGTTTTTATTTTTATGTGAGGTTTTAGTAATGGTTTCTATGCTGTTGGTAATCTTTGTGTGTCATCACCTGTGTTAAGGTTGTCTGGTCGCTCCTCTATTTCGATCGCCTCTCTTATTATTCTTCTGCTATATTGTACGACAGTAGATGTAGATAGATGATTCTGTAACAGCATTTTCCTCCGACCTTGAAAACCGGTTTTTTAATGACCCCCCGCGGCATAATTGGTTTTTAATGACCC